>CM031919.1:8876489-8974247 GCA_018703695.1 Prunus fruticosa | reverse complement strand
AAATAGCTTTTTTAGGCAAAAGCTAGGGCTGGCCGCCGCTGCGAAGTCTTTGAGATCCCCCAAGACTGTAGACCGACAAATTCGGCGGCCCGTGCCCTGCCTTCGTGGGGACATGGAAGAAGCTCCCCTGAGCTGCCCCTCTGAAATCCCCATGACCAAGCGTAGAGAGCCTCCATCTGAAGCCCGCTGGAGAGCATGAGCCCCAGCCTGCACCGCCGCCGGCCACCCACCGCACCAGCCCAGCTATCAAACCCCCTACCTTCTCCTTGGAGCTTCAAGGACAAACTCATGGAACAAGATGAATATGGCAAGAATTCCTGGGTCGACCGCCAACTCCTTGGAGAATGACGACCAGAGAACCGAAATGACGAGGAGGACTCTGACCTCCTCGCCCGAGCTGTGGCCTTTGTATCCAGATCTCGAGAAAGCTATGACTCGCTCATGCCAGCCATGGCAAAATGCGCTCATAATCAAACTCCTTGGCAGACCACACACCTACAATTTCCTTCATGCCCGCTTACAATAGAAATGAAATTTGAAGGGGGGATGGAAATTAATTGATCTTGTCAACGATTACTTTGTTGTCAAATTCGACTGGAGAGAAAATCTTAACTTTCGTTCTCCCAGGAGGACAGTGGAGAATGTGTCAAGGACCTAGTGATGCAAAAAGTGGCGTCCTGGGTTTTGCCCCAACCGCCCACATTACCAAAATGGCAGCTTGATCGTGTGTTAGCCATACAATTAGAATGCTTTGATATTTGGCCCAAAACGCATTGGAAACCCGCTCCTGAAACTCTTCAAAGTTGACGCCCTCACAACGGCTCAGGGGAAAATTTGCCAATTATGTGTGGAACTTCATCCTACCAAACCTTTGGATGCCTTTGTTCAAATGAACCAGGTTTGGACAACATTGAGTATGAGGGTCCCCCTGAAATCCCTCGACCTGTGTGGGCACTACGTACACAAGAAAGAGCCATGTAGCCTTAAGACGACTCTACGGGACAAAACATTGAAATTTCAAGAAGCAGGAGCCGGATGCTATGGGACAACCTGCGAAGGTGGTAAATGAGAATTCTATGAGGAAATGAGGGCTCAGAGAGCCATGGATGAACGTGCCCCCACAAGAAAACCTAAAGCGAACAGTTACCGAAGGTAAATGCAAACAATCAAGGAGACAAAGGTCAGGGTTCCGATTTGAAGCCTTAAGAGACATGGATGGCAACAGAGAGTGCGACCCAATCTAGGAGATGCTAGGAGTGCCAGCCAACAACCTATTCATGCAGATACCTTAAAATGGACAACTAATACTAGGAAGAAAACATGGACAAAATCTAAGGTCACCAAGGTCGGTAATGAACAATCTTTCAATGACATTTCAAACATGCCAGGATAGTAAGCAAGATTGCCATGAGCAGGGGCTCAAACTTGGAGAGCTCCGAGTTGCTCAACTTCTAAAGCTTGGAACTTACTGGAAAATTGGTGATTGGAGGGAAGCTAGCCTCAAGAGAAGATCTCTATTAATGAACAGCGAAGTAACCTGTCAGTGGGCAAAACATGTATAAGGAAAAGGGCTGGATATCTTTGGGCATGAACCCCCCAACATAGATGGCAGCAATGAAGAGATTGGAAGGAGCCTGACACCTACATGGATGCCAACACTTCCATCCATGAGCCCATGCGGATCCCTCCTTAGGCTCAGGAAATTTAACCTTATGGAAGGTCAAGCCCCAGCTGACGATCTGTGGTTACGACAAGGAACCAGCCTTGCGATTCTCCCTCCCCCACCATATCCTTTTAATGATTATTATCCGTCCGAATGT
Organism: Prunus fruticosa; assembly: GCA_018703695.1. Taxonomy (NCBI): domain Eukaryota; kingdom Viridiplantae; phylum Streptophyta; class Magnoliopsida; order Rosales; family Rosaceae; genus Prunus; species Prunus fruticosa. The sequence continues at coordinate 8,972,427 of CM031919.1, read as the reverse complement.
CCGAGGCGCCCGCCACCAAAATCAGACTACCGTGATGGATTTAACCCGCAATCACCACGTTTATATTCCTCCGTGAACCTCTTATCAGCGGAAAGAAGCAACTGAAACAGTGAAGTCTCTCTGGGTTTCCTTGCTATGAAATTGTTGACTCCGTCTGGTTTCTTCGTCCAACTTTGGCTTCATGGAAGGATACAAATGTTGAATATTGAACTTCTTGGCACCACTGACCAATTTATCATTGCCTGCCGGATTCCAGCCCCTCCTGGAAGACTCCTTGGCTTCTTACTACCATTTACGCTAGCCCTTGCGTCCTGAAAGAGAAAAACTTTGGGAGTATCTTATTTTGTCAGGAGCTGTCATCAACCGCCGGGTTCTCGCTGAGACTTTAATGAACTGCGACATGCCGAAGGATAAACTGGAGGCGCACGAGCATCCACACAAAGGTTTCAAAAAGTGGTTCCCGATGAATGCTATGGTTGACTCGACTTCTATGGTCCTAAGTACACTTGGACAATAAGCGGGTTTTCGAACGTCTTGAGAGAGCTATTTGATACGGTGAAGATGCCTTTTTGCGGAGGCCCATGTCAAGCACCTTCAAGCTTTGTTTAAAATCTAATCACAACCCTATCAAGCTTTGTTTAAAATCTGGTTTTGCCTCTTCTCCAGAAACAGGCCTTTTCGTTTTGAGGCTATGTGGCTCAAGCATGAGGGATTTAAGGATTCTATAACCCAAAATGGAGGAGCTCCCCTGCTCCTGGATGGGTGAAATCTGTTAGGTTGGTGGAACCCCTTAAGTTTTGGAACACCCAGGTCTTTGGTCATCTAAAACACCAGAAAGCGCGACTCCGAGCCAGAATCAGTGGCATCCAAAAGGCTCTATGCTCTTGTGTTCCAAAAGGTTTCTACAAAAGCTCAAAATTTCCCTCCGGAGACGAGTTTAACACCTTACTTGGGTATGAATTTGTGTTTTGGCGCCAAAAATCTAGAAATCCAGTGGCTTCAAATGGGAATAGAAACACTAAATTCTTTCACATGACTACTACGTTATAAGAAGGAGAAAGAACAGAATTGAAGACTAAAAATGAAAATGGTGACTTGGGTCTATCCCTCCACGATAGATCAAGCTTCAGCCGCCCGCTATTTCTCCAACTTGTTCACCCAGACTCAAAATGTGCAATGCGACCTGCATACTCCTAATCTCTTCCTACTATTGCCAATGTGGATCTTGACCTCCTCACGAGAGATATTGATGCTATGGAAGTTAAGGATAGCCTTTTCCATATTGGTAGCCTAAAAGCCCCTAGTGCCTGATGGCTTCCCGCTCAGCTTCTACCAAACATACTAGAATTTATGTGGAAAAGATATTATTGATATGGTCTCCAAAGCCTTTGCAGGTTCGTCATGTGGCGTTGGGCTAAATGACTCTAGAACTCTTGGTCCTAAAATTTGCCAGCCCTCAAACAATGGCCCAGTTTCGCCCCATAAGCTTATGTTGCACCCTCTACAAAGTTCTGTCCAAAATAATTGTTGCCGCAAGGCCCCTGATGTCTACCCCTACAAGCCCCAACCAGGTCAGTTTGTTCTGTAGAAATTACTGACAATATTCTTGTAGCTCAAAAAACTCATGCACAAATTCAAGAACTCTAGGGAGAAAGGGCTTCTTAGCATGGAAGGTTGATTTATCTAAGGCCTACGAGAGTAAACTGGAACTTTACGATTTGTTCTATGAAATTGGGCTACCTTCCAAGCTTAGCCAGTTAATTATGTCTTGTGTGTCCACTTCCAGACCAGGTGTGTGTCAATGGGGAACTGACTTGCAGCCTCACTCCCACCAGCTGCATTAGACAGGGGGATCTCCTTTCTCCATATCTTTTTGTCCGTGCATTGAGAAACTCCTCCCACATCATTTTTGACTCTGGTACCCAGAAGAAGTGGAAGCCCTGGAAAGTTCCCAATCCGGTCCTCTTGTTCCCACCCCTTTTTGCTCAATGACTTGATCTTATTTACGAAGCAAGCACCCAACAAGCTAGAGTGATGAAGACGCGTCCCCAGAAATTTTGCAGAGCTTTTGGCCAAACCGTGAACTCTGATAAGTCTGCAATCTACTGCTCTCCCAAGACCGGTAATGCTCGGCTACTGAAATCAGTTCGCATATGTGGCTCTCCCCTCACTGAAAACCTTAGTCAATACCTTAGGATGCCTCCCCTCCACTCTAGAGTCTCCCGCAATACTCATGGTAAATTAGTGGACAAGGTCCACCAAAGATTGGCCTCTTGGAAGAGCAACCTTCTGTCTTTGGCCGGTGGGATATTAGAAAGATGCGCTCCTTGCTTAGCGAGGATCTAGTACAACATATCATCAGCTCCCCTATCGGGTTTAATAGTGATTTGCAGGATTCCCGCTTTGGAAGCCTCTGACAATGGTACTTTCACTGTCAAAACCGCTTTTGAGCTTCTCTCTCCTATTAATCACCAGGTGGACCCCTTAAGGAAAACTCTTTGGAAGCTAAAGATTCCCCCCAAGATACAATTTTTCTTATGGCCGGCTTACCACGAAAATATCCTCTAATGAACAAAGGGTTTTGCGAAATCTTAACTTCTGACCTTTCCTGCGGTGTCTCGTGCTGGTCTTCAGAATCTGCCCTTCATATCCTCAGAGATTGCCGAGAGCTCCGAAGTATATGGACTAATGTGCAAACCTTTCCTCCAATCACGCAGTTTACTAACACTTACCTTAGAGCCTGCAATCTAGGAATATGATCACTAAACTTGTTGAAAGACTGAATGCCTTGGAACATTGGGTTTGCCTTTACTTGCCGGGTATATCTGGAAATTGAGGAATCATCATGTGTTTAATGAGGAAGAACCCTTCCCTTTTAGCCCAAAAACTGTCATTTTAAATGCTGCTAGAGAATGGTCCTCTCAGGCATATGCTCCTCCGGCCCAATTCTCCCAAGACCCAGGTTTCTCTTGCTTGGAAGCCCCATGCTCGCTGGCTATTTCAAATTAAATGTGGATGGTTCTCGGAAAAATTCTAATGGAGCTATTGGAGCTCGAGGTGTGATTCGGAACTCTGCCCGGGAATGGGTCAGATGTTTTATCTGCGAATCTGGGCAAGGGCCAGAACTTAGGGCTCAGATTGGGGCTGTTCTTTGGTCTCAACCTAGGAGAATAAAGGTATCCCTAACCTTGTGGCTGAAATGGACTCTGACAGACTCAGGTCGAATCCTCCAAAATTCTGGGTCTCTTAGCTTCCATCCTCTTGCTGAGTGATCTCAGATTGTAGAAAGTTCGGGTACCATCTTGGGAACTGTGGTATTCACCATGTTTACCGTCAGGAAATTGTGTGGCTCGACCGTCTGCCCAGGCAAGCTACAACAGTGATCTGGGCATTTGGCCCCTTGACTTTGCTCCAGACCGGATTGGCACCTTATTAGCTGAGGATGCGATGGGAGCCTCTAAGTCCTGCTGGGTCTGCTTGGATTTTATTTAGTTTTGTTTCTTTTGCCGGGCCCTGCCCCCCCATTCACCAAAAGAAGTAGGAAATTATCACCTCCGACATTATTGACGAAAATATCGAATATATTGACAATATTTAAGTGGATATGAGCTAAAATATCGCCCATTCAAAAAAACGAAATTATCGGCGATGATAATATCGATGTTTACTACCTTGACTATGACAAGTGGACGAACTATTTTGACTTCTTCTAGTATCTCAAATACTGGTTAATTAGCTTGTTTGGCATCAAGTGTTTGGAGACTTATTCTTCTAGTTCCACTACAACTGCGAATTCATCTTATTATTTCATTTTCCATCAAGTGTTAATCAGATGGAGTGGTATTTGTAGTTAGGATATATTATAGAGGTATCATGGATGATGACTTCCCTTTGGCCCAATTAAAAAGTTTATAACACAAGAAAGAAATCCGTCTATGGTTCACGAAACAATAAAGGAATTTAGATTTTCACCCTTAGATAAGATTTGTTTTTTTTAAAAAGAAAAAATTAATGTTGTACAGACTAAAGGTAATTAGCTGGCCGTGGACCCAAAAAAAAAGGAAATTAGGCTGGCTAACTTTTACATAGGAAGGCAGGGTGCAGTGGGTTTGTCTTGGGGCCCACCCAAATTAAAAAATATATATATATATATATTCTCCTATGCGGACATCTGGACGTTATTATTTGCCCACGCCATGTATTTTGTACTATCCCTCCTGACTTTCTTGCATGTTTACAACAGAATCCGCACGATAATAACGTGCGGACATTCGAAAAAGAGAAGTAACTATATAGGGTATTTTGAAAATGGGTGAGTTGGTTGAATGTTGTTTTGGAATGGGTGCATTAAGTGTTTACATGAGCAGCAATGGTTGTGTTAATTATTATATCTGTGATCTGAAATTACTATGTTTATAAAATTCCTAAAATACCCTTTAATTGACATCGAAAGAAATGAATAGGTGGAATCCAAGCCTATCACGTAGGCAAGTAATGAAAAGTTTGACGGTAAAGCTAATGCTGGAATCGTATTATAAAACATTAAAAAGATTAGGGTACTTAATTGTTAAAATTGAGAGAACATGGGCAAACATACCTTAAGGGTGAGAATTTAGGGTATTAAATTGAGATTAACCTTAGAATTAGAATATCAAATCTGATAAATAGTTTTAATGTAAATCTTAGCTGAACTAAAGGCCTCATCAGTTCACGATATAAGCAGAATAAAGTGCCGTCAAACAAAATGCAATACATTAATTGGCCTAATATTTTTGGTTTGGTAGTCAAATATTTAATTGAGATATAGTAATAATACAGTATGACTGCAATGATAGTGAGCTGCCCCATGCCAAGCAAAGCATATTTTAGTCAACGGATTAAGAACTCTGAAGAAATTTGCATCATACAATAATTTTCTTCTCTGCTTCATACAATGATAGTGGCACTTATCATGCTAGCCGGATTTTCTTTTCAGCTTCATACAATAATTTTCTTCTTAAAATAAGACTTTATTCCTAAATTTGCATCAGAAATATATATATATATATATATATAAGATCGAAACTACCTCTTACGTCCTGGAACGTAATAGATCTTCATTAAGGCGGTCGAATAAATCCTTTCTATCATGACGAATAATATATCCCCAAGGAACAACAATTTCTTGTGCAACTGGAAAACCAATAAACAGTCCTAGAAAAAGAAGCGTATCTATCATGTTGTTTATAGGAGGGTATAGCTTTTGTGCATTCAAAGTGAGAGAAGAACAAGTGCAAGGTTTCCGCGCACAAGTATATAACATATATAAATAGTTATAGGCTTGATTATATTTATAAAATACCTGGAATGTATTCCTTTTTTTTTTGGGTAAAAGGGGGCAAAGCCCAAACCAAAAAAGACCACACAGGAACAAATCTAGGTCTCAAGAGACCATTCTTATCATCATCTAAAATAGACTGCATCTGATCAGGAGGAGAAGAGAGCTCATGATAACCCAAATCCTTATGATGACCCATCTTGGCTAGAAAATCAGCAGCAAAATTGGTCTCCCTATAGACATGAAGGATGTAGCAATTCCACTGACTTTTCAGAGCTCTCTGCACTTGGTAAGCAACACAGACATAGGATGAGAGTCCACCCAATCTCCATTAATCATATCAACAACCAGGGCAAAATCAGAATTAATAGTTATCTGACGCAAACCCAGTTGCCAAGCAAGTTTCAGACCATAATATAAGGCCCAAGCTTCAGCCACAAAGACTTCACCATGACCAAGATTAGTAGAAAATCCTGCTATCTAGATACCATCAGAATTCCTAATTATACCTCCTGCAGCAATGCACCTAGAGTCACTCATTCTAGAGCCATCAATATTAAGCTTAAAGAAGCCACAAGGAGGAGGGTGCCAAGCAAGAAACATTTGGGTTTGAGAGGAAGCCTTCTTTAAAAGGTTGTTAGCCTTATCCCATTCCAGAAGATACTCAACAATAATCTAATTAGGACCACAAGGCATTTGGAAGTGAGGCTCAAAGATAGAACGACACCTCCATTTCCAAATGAACCAGCAAGCAACAACAAAAATACTACACCACTTCAAATTCCTTATATGCCCAGCATTAGAACTCAAATTTTCCTTCAACCAACTATCAAAATCAGAGGAAAAGAAATTGAACAAACCTCCAGGTAAATAGAAGGATCTCCAAAGCGCAAGAACACGAGGATAGGAAATAAAGAGATGATGCAAAGACTCCTCATGATAATGACAGAGAGGACAAGAAGGGTCTCTAGAAAGATGCCTTCTTACTCTCTGCACATTAGTTAAGATCTTTTTTTGATTGAGAAGCCAAGTGAACATTTTAACACAAGGAGGGGATCTTCATATTCCAAATGACATTCCAAGGAGAAACCAGGGACTTCATTAAACCTAGCAGATAACTCATAAGCAGTCTTCATAGAAAAAACTCCATTTGAAGTGGGACCCCATATACAAGTATCAGGTAAAGTCCCTTCAACATAAACATGAATACTGATGATCTGTTTAACGGCTTCAGGAAGAAGAGCTTGCAAGAGCTTCTTAATGTTGCAACCAGTCCTAGAAAATAATTAGACACAGTTTCAGTTTTATCAAACTAATCAGATAAGGGAAAATTAGTATCCACCAAAGGAACATCACCAATCCATGTATCAGTCCAGAATTTGACTCTAGTGCCATTTCCCACTCTCCACTTCATACCATCATTCAAAATGGCAGCTCCATATATCAACCCTTTCCAAGAGCTGGAAGCCAAAGTACAATTATCATCATAAGCATGGAAACAACAACTACCCCTTAAGTACTTTTTCCTTAAGTACTTCACTTTCAAGAAAACAAGATTTTCTTGATACGAAAAAAAAGAAAATTTTAAACTTACCATTACAAAGCACGCTCACTAGTCACATGTTGATTTATTTTTCTTTTCTTTGGTTATGTGGAAGCATATTCACAACCACGTGGATTCAATTTTAAAAAGAGAAAAATTTGACTTCTTGAAATTAAGGAAGAGCTCATTCTCAAAGCAAATAAGAATTTGACATTTATCAAATTTCAAAAAAAGAAAGTTAAAACAATTTAAAGAAAAAGAAAAAGCTTATGAAAATTGACCAAATAAGAATATGATAAAAATATGTCGTAGGAAGGCAAGGTTTGTCTTAGGCCCACCCAAATTAAAATTCACAACACCGTTGGCATACAATACATAATATATATAACACATCCTTTCTATACAAAGTATTTTGAAAATGGGTGAGTTGGTCGAATGTTGTTTTGGAATGGTTGTGTTAATTATTATATTTGTGGTATGAAATTACCATGTTTATAAAATTCTCTTTGAAAAGCTCTTTTGTTCAATTTTGGTAAAATAAGGGTATGCAACAAAAAATAATACGTAATGATACCAAACTGTCATGTTTATTGTATTTGATTTGAGATTTTTCCCAAAAAAATTAGTAGTGGTTTCAAATTAGAGTTGTATGGTGTACGATCCTTAGAGGAAAAATGAAGTGGCAGTTTTGGTAATCTCAAACATTTTATTTATTTATTATGTATATTTGCAGTTTGATACTAATTCGATGCCTTTTTGATGATTGAATTACAATCATAAGGGTATACAACAAAAAATCATACGTAATGATACCAAAGTGTCGTGTTTATTGTATTTGATTTGAGATTTTTCCCAAAAAAATTAGTAGTGGTTTCAAATTAGAGTTGTATGGTGTATGGATCCTTAGATAATCTTTGTAATGTCTACCATATATAATATACCTATACCATGTTATAAAAAATATATGCAAAATATAGTTTTCCTTTTCCGTAGAGCCAAACACAAAATATTATATTATAAATAATGTTATAATAAATAAATAAGAAAGCTTTTAAGGTATAATGAAATTGAAGAAAACAAAATAAAAGGTAAGTAAAAGGAAAAATAAATAATAAGTAAGAAGGTGAGTTTGGTACAGTGAAGCACGTCAAAGACGTTGTCCTAAAGCCTTTGTAGCCTCCCTACGTGCAGGTACCTGGACGGTCTACAAGACTCCAAGATACGACCCCTTGTACACAAACTCAAGATCCGTTATGAGCACGTTCATAAACGGATATGGGTATCCAAGTCACAGAACCATTGCCAAAATAATAATATAAAGTAGAAAATATATATAAAAGTAGAAAAGGAGAGAATTAGTTTGTGGTGGTGATTGTGGTATGTGATATTCTTATGGTGTACCTGTGTGTCTATCAAATGTGAAGGAGGAGTGGCCTTTTATAGGCATCTAAAAACATGTAACCTTCACCAACCACAAAAGTTCACCAACCAAAAAATAATGGCATTCACCAACCAGAAATAAAACCTGAATATTAAATATTTATAACCCCCACAATAAATAAAATAAAACAGAAAAATAATTAAATAAATAAAACGGTTAAATTTTTAAAATCTTTTAAAATTCCAACAATCCCCCACAAGATTTTCAAAATTTTACCGTGACAAAAACCAGCTGAAAAATATATAATATATATGGCAATATAATACTATGTAATAGGTGTAGGTGCCTTCCTGGCTTGAACCTTCACTTAGTGATGATAGTCTCCATTTGAGGAACCTGAAGTGTACACAGGATATTGAACTCTGGCACCTTTGACCAAACTTCAACATATCCCACACATAGTATTAGTTGAGACTTGGATGCGGGGTAGCGCTATTTATGGCCATGCGCTCATCTTGATTCTCATGAGAGTTACTAGAGAATAGCCCAATTCTCATAGTCGCGGCCTCACGACGTCTCTCACTTAGGTGAGTTCTCCAAGAGTACATGTGACCTGCACCCTGCGGGAGTTTGCCCGCCTCTTCAAACTCATTCAGGGATAAATCCCTTCCTAACGTCACATAAAATAGCACTTTTGCCTTAGGGATGAGAAGAAGAATATCTCAAGGATATCTTCATAATTTTATCAGTGCTATACGAGTCACGCAATATGGATTGTTTCTACCACATTGAACTTCCTTCATGGGATCGCCAATCACAGAAGTTGGGTTACCTCCCTAGGTGACTCCCTTATGGGCTTAAGCACATCCCCCTCGACATTTTGCATTAATAGCCTCCTCCACGAGGCATGCATATCAAGACTAGCCTTCACAAGGCATATATAATGTAGGTCATATTTTTGTTCTCCTTTTAGCGCTCTAAACCTGTATGTTATTGGAAATATTTCCTACACAATCTTGCACACAAATGATTAGTGGATTTCACCTCAGTATAATTGGAAATTAAATACGCATTGATAGATAGTTAAGTATAACGGAAATACATCATACATTAAATCTTATGATTAAGAGTACCTCTAAGTCCATGAAACTTTGAGTACACCTGGTACCACTTATGAACAACAATATAACAATTAATTCATTAAATAAATTTAACTATAAACACAGAGTATTTCATGATACTCTTACTCCCTTTTGTGCACTCAAAGTGGCTGAAATCATGATCGCATATCCAGGTTGAAATTGTATCTTCCTGAATTCTCAATAGGAACCTATAAGACAATAAGAAGTCTCCACCAAAATTTTATACCAAGGCCATTATTAGTTGCACACATTTTCATATCAAAATTTAAGACAATTTAGTCTCATAATAAAATTTCATAATATAAGAAAATTTCACTCACACCAAGTTCTCCAAAAAATGCTCATTTTATAATTACTTAAAGATAATATCAAGGTTATGAAATTAAGGCAACCCCCACATTTTAACATATTTTAAAATGATTTACGGGAACATAGAACCCATCCCTTCTATGTTTCCAACTTTGGCCACACAAAAAAAATTAAATAAATAAATTACAAAGCAAAAGATTGCAAGACAACAACCCCCGCAAGTTAAGGAAAATTTCAACATATGTGAACATTGTACCAAAAGTTTATTAATTTTAAAAATTCATCAAAATTCAAAATTAAATGCCATTATAACAACAAAATTTAATGTCAAATATGAATACCAATTTAAGACAAAATCATATCATAGCAATTTACAGTTTTTCCAAATATTAAAGCGATTTTGAGGCCAAAACAGAATGCAAAGCTTTTGACATCAGAACTGCAGCAATACTATATAATCAAACCATAAAATTTTTAATCTGCAAGTTCAACGGAAAAAAAACTTATGCCAAGCTTAACTGTTTTCAACACAAAAAAAATGCAATTAAATTTCTTAACCATGTTAATTGAAATAATCACCCAACATTATTAATAACTTTATTGCCAATACAATTATAGGAATTGAGTGGACCATTAGACAAATCTGGATAATAAATTTCAATAAAGAAAATGACATTTATTTTTGTATTTTGTAAAAATATGCATATGCACAAAATAAAAGAGTCAAATTTAATTTCTCCATAAATGTAAAAGTTCTAATTGTTGAATCAATTAGCCAAAATAAATTGTACCACATTCATTGCAGCAATGCTCACAATTGCATAAGATAGAGAATTAATTAGTATAACTTATCTGGAGGTATATGATACTTTTACCCCCAATATCTCCATTCCATCATGCTTGAAAATCACATAAATCTCGATTCTCATAAATAAGATAAGCTTTGGACAAGATCGTTAGTGCAATATATATGTATACTTATATAAAATATTCAAAAATTCAAAGTAAAAGAAATAAAGCATTCTGGAGAATTTAACTGGTCATATAATACATTGCCAATTTAAAGCAATGAAGGTAGAGATTACTTATCTTGATCTTCATAGCCACCGTTAGAGAAATTAACTTGCTTTAGCAATCTAGTGTTTACCTATTTGCATAACCAATGAAAATGCTTGTACCAACAAATTTTATGGCAGTACACCAAAGTTTTCAATTAAATTGTATAAGGCGGCAATTAAGAATAGTTTGGAAATCAAATATGTGTAGTGCCCAACAATGTGAAATGAAATCAAAACAATTGAAGCAATCAATATGAAGCTTTTGACAAAATTGAATTGCAGCACTAATTCTTTTGGATTGAACCTTCAGGTTAAAAGCAATAATAAAACCTATATTAATTGTCCCATTTAAATACCAGTGGAAAGCTTCTACAACAGAACTTATAAAACTAATTACTCAAAACTGAAACCGTTATAGTCACAATATACAAAATGATTTCTACACAAAATCTGGATAGTTAAACACAACATAAATAAGTGACGAAAATTTGAGATATATATAGGCATATATGTACAAAATAGAATTGTCAAATTTAAATTCTCCATACATGTAAAAAGATCTAATTCTCAACATTGATGTATCAACCAACTAGCTAAAGCATTTATACAAAAACAAACGGTTCGTTTTTCTCCCAAATTTGAAACAATGACAGCCAGCAAAATAAAGAATAATTAGGCTCAATAAAACTTGCAATAATATCACATAAATGAAAATACATAATCAATATAAAAATTGAATACACAGATAGGCCAAAACTAAAACTGACGCAATATTAGATTTTGTATTCAAAACAATTAAACTACAAAAACTGTTTGCAAGTTTTTTCTTTTCAATAATTGAATATTCAAATCAAATTTGTCTTCATAAAAAGTAAACTTAATTGTCTGTTGACCAATAATTCTTACTAGGTACAAACACTGTCTAACTCATATACCGAGGAAACTCATATGCAAGAACAAAACAACCAACTGATATTTTGAAACAACACTAGATTATATAAAACCAAATACATATAATTAACAGACTGTTATTGTTTTTATTTATTATTATTATTATTATTTTGGTTTTCCAAAATTATAAACCAAAAAAACTCAAGATACGTTTCAATAGCGATAAAATCTCATAAACCAAATTACAGTTGTTGGCTGCTCCAAAATTAAAAAAACCAAATTACAGTTGTTGGCTGCTCCAAAATTAATTTTAAAACATTTCAATAGCGATAAAATCTCATAAACCTTTCTATCCAATTTTGAAACATAAAAATCTATAATATTATCAAAATATTAATTGACAAAATTAGTACACCGATTGAAGACAAAAAATTGGTCAAATGAAAACCAAAACTGACGCCAAAGTAAATATTTCAAAATAACCCAATGAGTAGCAATAAAATGTCCCAATGACCTTGAAGTAAATTTTGATAGTAATTAAAATATAAATATATTAAAGTTGTAGATATAACATGATGTTGTAAGGCTAATGGCTGAAAGAAATCAAAAGCAAAATAAATCAGTCTTTGATTTCATAACTGATAGGATATTTATACCAGGTAGCAGGTAACGTTCAGCTATAATAATAATACCACATAAATTAGTATGTAGGTTTTTTATTTTCAAACACTAGCACTAATTGCCCAAACGTTAGCAACAAATTATAAAAATATAAATGTACCAACAATAATTAAAGCAATTGAAATTGTATAGATAACATCAAAGCTTTAAACTGCATATACCCAAAATAAATCATAATTTTCATTTTTGATAATCCAATACAAATGCAAAAGCTTCAGTCAAAGAGTTAAAAGGTATTAAAGCAATAGCAGTACGGGAAGAAAACAACTTTAACATACAAAGGTTTAATAGACATATGGTTTCACATATATAATCAAACTTATGCTATGATAAAGACACAACCTAACAAATATGATTTATTCGAAATACATGTAAGATAATACTTTGTTTACTACAGTTTGAACCAAGCGGCAAGTGGTAATCTCATCAACCAAGTATTCAATTGAGGCTTCACAACAGTACGGAAAGAAAGTAGTTTTAATCTACAAAGGCTTTAGATTGTTATAAAAAATATATGCAAAATATAGTTTTCCTTTTCCGTTAGAGCCAAACACAAAATATTATATTATAAATAATGTTATAATAAATAAATAAGAAAGCTTTTAAGGTATAATGAAATTGAAGAAAACAAAATAAAAGGTAAGTAAAAGGAAAATAAATAATAAGTAAGAAGGTGAGTTTGGTACAGTGAAGCACGTCAAAGACGTTGTCCTAAAGCCTTTGTAGCCTCCCTACGTGTAGGTACTGACGGTCTACAAGACTCCAAGATACGACCCTTGTACACAAACTCAAGATCCGTTATGAGCACGTTCATAAACGGATATGGGTATCCAAGTCACAGAACCATTGCCAAAATAATAATATAAAGTAGAAAATATATATAAAAGTAGAAAAGGAGAGAATTAGTTTGTGGTGGTGATTGTGGTATGTGATATTCTGATGGTGTACCGTGTGTCTATCAAATGTGAAGGAGGAGTGGCCTTTTATAGGCATCTAAAAACATGTAACCTTCACCAACCACAAAAGTTCACCAACCAAAAAATAATGGCATTCACCAACCAGAAATAAAACCTGAATATTAAATATTTATAACCCCCACAATAAATAAAATAAAACAGAAAAATAATTAAATAAATAAAACGGTTAAATTTTTAAAATCTTTTAAAATTCCAACATACCATATATTTAAGATAATCTTTGTAATGTCTTTCATGTTTCCACCAAAAAAAAAAGTGTCGTGTTTACTTGACTTTTCTCAATACTCATTTTACTTCAAATCACTTATCAAACCAATTTTTCGACAAGCATGGAGAAGCATATAGCAATTTAAACCCCTATTTTTACCAACAAAAACTTACATATATTGAGTATCATAGCTCAGTGTGTCCACAACATCACATCGCATGTTGAGTTTTGTGGACACATAGGTATAAAACCCATTATAAGTACATTTTTCTCCTAAAAATTGAACATTATTTGAATTATATTATTACACAAATCAAACATGAGAATATGAATAAAAACTAATTTGCATACTATAACCAATATCTCCAAAATACTATAATGTAGTAATTTATCTCCATCTCCAGAAATGAGCTTTGTATTGAAGTTCTTAAAGATTCCACTTTGCTAAATAAATGTTACCTAGTAAAATTGGTTATGTCCAAATATGATATTACAACTCCCATAAATATCACGTCCATTTTTCCTGCCATGACTCTAATGTAGAAGTTCGTTTGTTTGCTACATATGTTAATATAATTTTTTTTGGATCACCTATATATGTAATGAATAACATCTTGAAGTGCTTGCTTTGCTTATTAAATTGGAAGAAGAAGAAATCCTCAATCATATTGATCAATATCGATATTAAACAAAAGGCAGAGAATGGTGAAACATTCAAAATACCAAAAAATACCCTTGGTTAATGCAAACATTAAGAATTGAATTATTAATTAAATAAGGAACACAACTACTCATTATCTTTTTTATGGATCATATTTTTATGGAACACAACTACTCATTAATGGATCATATTTTTATGGAACACAACTACTCATTATCTTTTTTAATTTTAAAATAAATTTAAAAAAAATTTAAAAAAAAATCCCTCGCATGCGCGGAAGAGCGTGCGGAGAGGGGAGAGGCTAGTTTAAAAAGAAAAACAAAGGTAAAAGTAAAGCAGTAATTAACGGTCTTAATTTCCTACTTCTCACTAATTAGCATTTCGTGCAGTGGTAGTTGTGTTCATTTCATTGGTACAAGTCTCAAAATCTAATCACATTGATACCTGGAACGATATATATGATTGGGCCAAAGCCCAATAAATTCGTGGCCAAAATCCGCCACACCTTTAGACGATGGTCAATTTCTGCCGCGAACATCTTTTCCCCAATCTAACTAACGGTTATGTAGAAAACCCTAATCACTCAAAAATTTCAAAAATCCTTCCATCACCCAATCTCTCCATTGTGATGTTTTTTTAGTTTAAACGTATTCTAGTTGAAAAGTTGACAACAAATCCAGAATTAGTTAGTCCATATCCCAATGACTTTACCTTTTTTTTTGGACAAAAGGCAGGAGTCCAATGACAGGGGACTACAAGCAAATGAAACATCAAAGTGAACATAGCTTGTGGATACAGATTGGAAATAAAAAGACGCTACTTCAAAAGGCCTAAAGACATCACAAACCAACCAGGATCAGTCTAACCATTTTGTGGCGGTGGGCATGGTAGGCCATCCTTGTTTAGAATGCTTGTCCAGAGAGGATGGGGGTCGGTCAACCCAGGACAAAGAGCGCATCCTCGAGGAAGATAGCTTGGCCAAGTGATCAGCTGCCAAGTTGGTGGTTCTGGAATCCATGACCAATGACATTGATGAAAATTACTAGAGAATTGTTTAATGGTTTTGAGAAGAGGGTATAATTGCCACCTTCCTCTCGCAATGCTTCCTTGAACACTAGAAATCGCCTCGCGCTGAGTCAGATTCGATTATCACATTATTCAACCCCTCATGGAGAGCTAACTTGCAGCCTTCCAATATTGATGAAAGGGATTTTCTGAAAAGACTTGCTTCTCCAGAGAACTGAATACTATGGTGGCTGGTTGATACAGGCTTTGCGTAAAATTCTAACGTGTAATTTTAACTAGAGATAAATTGTAACAATTTCTAAATTGTTGGGTAAACAATCACTTTGGTTTGATCAGGAGTGTACTGGATTTTGTCCACTCAATTTTGTAGGCATATAATCATCTTATATTTAATTCGTTGCTCAATTAAGAAACATAAGGCATGTTGGTAACTTTTTCAGAGAGACGTGTTTTTCTAGAATATTTTCAAAGAATGAAAACAAGAAAACGAATTTGAATTTTCAAGATTTGAAAATGCGTGTGGTAGATTAATTAGAAAATAAAAACAACGAAAACGTGTCTTGTAGTAGAAATTGAGAATAATATTATGTGAGTTATTTTTCAAGTGTATTTTTGCTAATTTATGTTTTAAAAAAATTTATAATTTAACAAATAAAAAATTCTATTGTTTTTTTTAAAAGCTTAAACTATCTTTATCTCCTTTCTTTTTCTTTTTCTTTTCTCTTTTTCTCTTTTTTTCTTTTTCTTTCTTTCTTCGTCCTCTTCTCTCCTTTCTCTTTTCTTCTACCTTCCCTCTTTTTCACTCTCACTCATCCTTCCTTCCATGGCATGAATCCCATCAATCCACTTCTCTCTAGTTCCACTAATTACTAGTTGTGGCAATTAGCTTGGGTGGTGATGGTGGTTGAGCTAGGTATGTGGGGACTAACTTGTCTTAAGGGTGTAACCATAAGGTACTCAAGTGTACTCAACCAACATGTCAACTAATTACAAGTACCAAAAGAGAAAAAGGAGGGAATATAAATATAGAATTAGTCGGTTTGTGATGTGCTGTCGACAAGGGTATTGTTTTAAATGGTATTAGGTATGTTAAATATGAATTTATTATTTAAATTTTAAAAACGTTTCCAAATTAATTCCTACATCCATTTGGAGATCTTTCCAAATTCAACGTGTGTCATTAGTTACCATCCAATTAAAAAAAAATTCTATATTGGTTCCTACATTAATATACAAAATACAATAATCGATTAGTTGGGGGTATTTTAGGAATTGAAAAAGTACAATAAATTCGGTAACTTGCTGAATTGGATTCTAGTCATCGGATTTTATTTATAAAAAATAAAAATAATAAAGAGATGGGTTGTCGTTGAGGAAAAATGACTTTGAAGGTGTTAAGCTAAATTTACTATAATTTTTTGGGATTTTTGTAGAAATGTCTCATGAACTTATACCTTAGTTTCAATTTGTCACCTTAAAGAAAAATTTAAGAGAAATGTCATATTAATTTTTCAAAATCCATGATTTGTCATCTAATTTTAATACCATCTAATTTTTCATCCATTTTAAGAGTATTTTAGTCTTTCCATTTTTAAGGAAAAAAAAATGAGAGAACAAAGAGATTCTCTCTCTTCCTTTCCATATTTTAAAATAACCTTTTCACTTCTTTTGAGTGTTGGAGTATGCATAGTCACCTCATCACTTATGGCATGTTTACTAATCCGGAATTGAATTAGGGGGAATTGAATTGAGGATGAATTGAATTGAGGAGGAGTTGGATTGAGGAGAATTATATTCTGGATTCCTAATGAAGTTGTTTACTAAACCATATGGATTGAGGGGAGTTAGATTCCGAATTCCTATTGAAGTTGTTTACTAAATCATATGAAATTGGGGTATGAGTGGTACTAATTACTAAAATGTCCTAATTTTTTGGTTAAAGTAGACGGCATATTTGGAATTTTGAAAATTGTGTGAGGATATAATGGGTAAAAAAGATGAATTCCTAATGGGTGAATTCTCCATGAATTAGATTACCACCTCTTATTCAGGAATTGAATTCCTAATTTTGTGTGGGTCCCGCTTACTTTTCAATTCCTTGATGTGAAGTAAACACATGAATTCTCCATAGGTGGAATTCAATTCTTGATGAGAATTCCAATTCCTGAATTAGTAAACATGCCATTAATACATAGCGAAATAAATTGTGAGAATCATGTATGTCGACATAGAAGTTACAATTACAAAGTATTTGAGATTTTGGTCGAAATTTATCATTCTCAGTTTTTTTTTTTTTGGTTTTTAGTTTTGACAAAATTGGCAGTTACAAGTCTTCCCATGTAATTTTAATGAGGTGATGAACTCTCAAAAACGTATTGCATGGTTGGTGTTTTAAATTGTATGGTAAAGTGAATATATGCCTGAGATGTGCCCATTTGTTTTTACTTGAAGGAAAGAAAAATAATAGTTTTTTTTTTAATTGGAAATGCCCATTGTAATAGTTTTGGTTGGACAGCCAAATCTTGGGTTTCAAATCTCCATATAATATCTTTAAAATAAAGGAATTTAGATTTCACCCTCAGATAGGATTTGTTTTTTCAAAAAAAGAAAAAATTAATGTTGTACAGACTTAGGTAATTAGCTAGCAGTTGACCCAAAAAGAGAAGAATGGGAAATTAGGCTGGCTAACTTTTACATAGGAAGGCAGGGTGTACCTGTGGGTTTGTCTTGGGGCCCACCCAAATTAAAATTCACAGCACCGTTGGCATACAATACATAATATGTAAGTTTATATATATATATATATACACATTCTTTCTATACAAAGTATTTTGAAAATGGGTGAGTTGGTCGAATGTTGTTTTGGAATGGGTGCGTTAAGTGTTTTCGTGAGCAGCAATGGTTGTGTTAATTATTATATTTGTGGTCTGAAATTACTATGTTTATAAAATTCCTAAAATACACCAATTTTCTTAAAATACCCTTTAATGGACATCAAAAGAAATGAATAGGTGGAATCCAAGCCTGTCACGTAGGCAATTAATGAAAAGTTTGATGGTGAAGTTAACACTGGAATCATATTGCAAAAAATTAAAAAGATTAGGGTACTTGATTGCTAAAATTGAGAGTACAGGGGCAAATATACCTTAAGGGTGAGAATTTAGGGTACTAAATTGAGATTAACCTTAGAATTAGAATATCAAATCAGTTTGATAAAGATTTTTAATGTAAATCTTAGCTGAATTAATATTTGATGAAAGGGTCAAAATTTGGCTGCAAAGAAGCAACCCCTCAAAATGGAATCCTTTTATGATAATTGTTTAAAAATATTAGAGTATGTGACATTAGGGAAACAGTTTACATAATTAGTATTCAGTTAATATGAAGAAAAAAAAGATTTAACTTTCAAATTACCAGCATCTATTATGAAACTACACTAAACAAACATGTTTTGTTCAACTCAAAAAGAAAAATTGGCAGAGTCAACATATTTCTGCAAGTTTGGGCCGGAAGACACTAATTTTTCAAAAATACCCTCTTTATTATGATAAGGATTTTTAATGTAAATTGGTACAATGAGGGCTAAGCCCATATAACAACTAAACATAAATCAATCTATGCCTTAAAAGGTCATCCCTGTCATCTTGAAGGACACCAATAATACTACAAGAGAGTCAGCAGCAAAGTTAACCTCCCTATAAACATGAAAGATGTTGTAGTCCCAGGAACTCTTCCAACACGCTCTGCATTTATTAAGTTTTAAATCTCATGCAAATTATGTCTAATTTCTTCTAATTTCGTCCAAAATACCCCTTCACACAATTGAAACCACAAGGACAAAAGTGAAAAATCCAACAAACTGGAGAGACCAAAAGTGATTTGGCCTTCACTTATTATTAGGCAATTCACGTGTGGCCTAGATGCAAGTCACATAGTGTTTTGGCATCCATATATAGACGGACCTAGAATTTTAAAAATGGAATAGGCTAATCCACAAACATAAATATGAAGAAGTCAATGGGTTTAGTCCAGTCAACGGGTTTAGTTCAAACAAGACTTCAAATTTAGGGCTTCAGGAAACAGGATTAATCGGAGTTACACAGTTAGAAAGAATACGATAAAAATATGTCGTAGGAAGGCAAGGATTGTCTTGAGGCCTATCCAAATTAAAATTCACAACACCGTTGGCATACGATACATAATATATATAACACATCCTTTCTATACAAAGTATTTTGAAAATGGGTGAGTTGGTCGAATCTTGTTTTGGAATGGTTGGGTTAAGTGTTTTTGTGAGCAGCAATGGTTGTGTTAATTATTATATTTGTGGTCTGAAATTACCATGTTTATAAAATTCTCTTTGAAAAGCTCTTTTGTTCAATTTTGGTAAAATAATGATATACAACAAAAAATGATACGTAATGATACCAAAGTGTCATGTTTATTGTATTTGATTTGAGATTTTTCCCAAAAAAAATTAGTAGTGGTTTCAAATTAGAGTTGTATGGTGTATGGATCCTTAGATAATCGTTGTAATTTCTACCATATATAATATACCTATACCATATATTTAAGATAATCTTTGTAATGTCTTTCATGTTTCCACCAAAAAAAGAAAAGTGTCGTGTTTACTTGACTTTTCTCAATACTCATTTTACTTCAAATCACTGATCAAACCAATTTTTCGACAAGCATAGGTAAGCATATAGCAATTTAAACCCCTACTTTTACCAACAAAAACTTACATATATTGAGTTTCATAGCTCAGTGTGTCCACAACATCACGTCACATGTTGAGTTTTGTGGACACATAAGTATGAAACCCATTATAAGTACATTTTGCTTCTAAAAACTGAACATTATTTGAATTATATTATTACACAAATCAAACATGAGAATATGAATAAAAACTAATTTGCATACTATACCCAATATCTCCAAAATACTATAATGTAGTAATTTATCTCCATCTCCAGAAATGAGCTTTGTATTGAAGTTCTTAAAGATTCCACTTTGCTAAATAAATGTTACCTAGTAAAATTGGTTATGTCCAAATATGATATTACAACTCCCATAAATATCACGTCCATTTTTCCTGCCATGACTCTGACGTAGAAGTTCGTTTGTTGCAACATCAAGGCCTTTCTTACAATTTTCGAAAAAAGGTCCCAATACATTTAGCCGCATCATAAATTGAAGTCTTGTTTGGTATTTGTAGCTCCCACCATAAAGTGAGGTCTCATTTGATATTCGTATTTGCCCACGGACATACAACGATGGACTAACAACTTTAGAACATACTTGGATTAACAACTCGTGAACTTTCTCATGAATGAATATGGGATCATCAACTAATTTTTATATTGCATTATCCGTGTCAATTATTTCAAAGAAATTTGCATCTGAGTATTTTACGAGGAAATTTGCATCCCAAATAAATAGCTTTTTGACTAAGAGTCAGAAGCTCTTGGCTTGATGCTCTAATACATGTCATGCATAGTGTATCATGGTTATATTGCATCACTGAATTCCAACATTGCGGTAGCCCATATACGAAAATATTCTGTTGCATTACAGATTTACTGATGACCCCACTTTGGTATCATGAAACTAAAATTTCTTTAGAAAATAATTCTATGATTAATGTATCAAAGTTAGTCTCGTAGAACCCATTAGCTAGAAAATCTAGACGATTGAAACATTTATATCCCAAAAAACGAGCTCCAAAGATCTCCCGGAGAAAGATAGGGAATGGTAAAAGACCTAGAAGAAATAATGATTTTGAGTGAAACATATTGAATAGAATTGAACTTGGATTCAATTTAATTCTTAAAACAACTATATTTATATGACAATTATGCTGCGTTTATTTATATGACATGTATAGAACACTTTGCATTAGTGGTAGTAGTATACATAATTAGAAGCTCTTTTGTCTTAATATTATAAAATACTAGTTATGTTATGTAATAATTTATGTTTTGGTGGCTAATTTGTTCCAGAAAGGTCATGTTCCTTATATTTTATATATGTATATATAATGTAAAACAGATTTAGTATACACACACTCTTTCATTTGATTATAACTTGTTGAAATATATATTAGTTGAATTTTTGGGCAATTATTCCTAGAAATAAGCATGCTTGTTGTATATATGTAATCATTTTCTAATCTTCTTTTTTAAATTACAAAGAAGAATGGGGTCCACAATGGGCTCATATGGGACCAACTAAAATATTTGACCCAAAGTTGACTGAATTATACATTTGCAATTTTATTTATTTATTATCTTTAGAATAATGAAGTTTTTAATTAGATTGTAGTCCATCTAGCTTCACATCCTTGCTTAGGTGTCACACATGTTGATTCATTTTTCTTTTTTTTGCTTACGTGGAAGCATATTCACAACCATGTGGATTCAATTTTAAAAAGAGAAAAATTTGACTTGTTAAAATTAAGGAAGAGCTCATTATATATCAAAGCAAATAAGAATTTGACATTTGTCAAATTTCAAAATAAAGAAAGTTAAAACAACTTTAAAAAAAAAAAAAGAAAAAGCTTATGAAAATTGACCAATGTCAAAATCCCATTTACATATAAATAATCTCCTTCACTTAATATCGTTTGATTGAAATAAAAAAAGAAGAAAACTTAGAGCATATGTAATGGTCTCCTTAAACTAAACCACCTCCTTAGATATATTTTAGAGAGGAATAAGAAAATTACAAGTCCAACCATGCTCCCAAAACGTTGTACAGACTCTCTCGGATGCAAGAATAAATTAAGGTGGGAGATTGGTATAATTTTCTGAAATTAGGAAAGAAAATGTGTTTATGAAATGATGATGCATATAGATTTGGGCCGAATGGAGCCTTTTGTAAGTTAGTATTGCAGCCCCTTGTTCGCACGTGCTAAAAGTAAGGGTAAAGATACGTGGCATCAGAACTGAAGTCTGCAATCCAGCTGTGGAACCTCTGCTTCTTCTTGTTGAGAGACATGACATAAATAATAACGGCTACCGCTAAATGTTAGCTTCCAGTTCCAGGTCCCTCTTCAGGTACTGAACGCATACTCTTCTTTTAGTTCTTCTAACACTCTGTTTGGCTCCTATAGGCTATACCTCATTCATTGAG
This sequence comes from Prunus fruticosa, assembly GCA_018703695.1. Taxonomy (NCBI): domain Eukaryota; kingdom Viridiplantae; phylum Streptophyta; class Magnoliopsida; order Rosales; family Rosaceae; genus Prunus; species Prunus fruticosa. The sequence goes on along the minus strand of CM031919.1, from coordinate 8,950,099 downwards.
CATTGAGCTAACTATAAATAATTAAAAAAGGCTCAACAATTCTCCGTCGCCAAACAAGGCCTAATTAATTTATCAAACTCAGCATGCTTTCAATTAACATTATCGCTTTTCCTATGTTTGTCTGATTCAGCTTTAGAAAAGCATTTTGTTGGGTTGATTGAGTGATCAAGGATTAATTCTTTGCATTTTGAACTAGTTTGGATAGGTTTTTCACACAAAACAAAGGAGGGAAAAGAAAAAAAAAAGTTCATTTTATCTCACTTTACTCTATATTTCACACAAATTTATCTCTTTTATTTTGTCAGTCACACAAATTTATCCCATTTTCAACAAAATATTAATTTTAAAACTTCCAAAAATCCATAAAACAAATTGGATGTTCACTGAGACGTGTAGGAGGCTAAGGATCATGAAACGTTCCGAAGCAATCGGGCTAGGTATGTTCCGCAATTATAAACTAGCAAAGACACATTTTCAGTTTTATCTGCACATCCCAGCATAGCCTATGTTTTCTTTTATCACTGATCAATCATATATTTGCCCATGACTGCGAGGAATATGGTGGTATTTTATTTTCTTTCGATGTTTAAACTCTCAGATTGTTGTAATCCATCTTGTAATGTATCTGATCACTGTTTTTGCTCGCAGCTCCAAGGGCCGTGGAGAAGTGCAAGAACCGCAACTGACATAAACTGTACTAGCTGGAAATGGCATTCTTCTGAGTATTGAAACCTTTCAATGGACTTTAAGTTGGGTGCTTGTTGCAGATTGCTACTTATGTTTCAGTATCCTAGTTTTTGTCTTTTATGGATTGGAAATTTTCCTACTAGTTAGAAAGTTTTTCACTGGAGATGTCCAGATTCTGTGTTTGTTTTGCTGCTATTTCTCTTATGTACCATATATTCTAATTCCTATGTAAACGGTCCTTGCTGCTGATTTGAGAAGAACAACTGTATGTATAAGTCCTTGTCCATCCAATGATTTTGAGATTAGCTGCTGATTTGAGAAGAACAATAAAGAACTGATTTGAGTTTGTTTGGCCTGTTCAAAAACCTTAGAAACTAGCATATGCATTATTCGCCTTGTCGCAACATTTTCGGCTTAGACAACTTTGATTCAATAGCTAATGGACACCAAGCCTTTACAGAAACAGAAAGTTGGAGTTACACTAAAATTCAGCTTGTTCTAGAGATTAAACTAAAACCATAGCGTTTCCAAAATTCAAACATAACTGTCATTAAACTAAAACCATGCAGCTATTAAGTTTGGGATAGAGAACTTGGTCTGGAACTAAAATTTGACATAGGAACAGGCTACTGAAAACAAGGAAATCTTGAATTAATTGAATTTATAAATATTACAACAGACAAGTTAACTGAATCAGTTCAAATAAGAAACTGGACAGCTGAAAACAAGTCAAAATGGTCCATCTATGACATGATACTTACTAAGTTACTTGTACAGAACAATTGTCACTCAGATTGATTCCACAAATTGACTATAGAAAGACAAATAAATCAAAGGAAATAAACGAGCCGAAAAGCTTTTGAGAAAAATGCATGCATATTGCATAATATGAACAACTATTGAAAGCTAAATAACATATCTGAATCTAGACAGCTCTAAAATTACTGTTTAGATATCTGAAGGTAAGCCATCTGAGTATATCCATTAAATACAGAAGGATCCAGTCTGGTTGAACCAAGCCGTTGGAATAAGCCATACCGGCCATCTTCAACAAAGGGAGTTACTGCACGAGCAGGATCATATCTAGTTTGATGGGTGAGGGATGGACCTGCCACTGGTGGCACCTCCCAGTAAACATCAAGAATTGATTCAACAAACTGACTATTCTGAAAATGTTCTGAAAATGAAATCCGCTTATTACTTTTACTGTTGTTAATGTTAAAGTCATCCAGCATATATCCTCTAACACCCCACCATGCTTCACCTGGGCCACAAACTTCGTCAATATCCACTGCTTTCTCCCAGAACTTCTTCCTTCTTGACCTAATCCTAGCTTCATCACTGTCTTTAAAGCAGCTGTGACCACCTCCTGCAGCACCCAAAAGAAAAAAACTAAGACCAAATCTACAGTAAAAAAATTACTTGTTGAAGCAATAAACCACAACCAACAGATGAAACAGATAATTCTATGGGGAAAAAAAACCAAAAAACCATTCAACCACAAACCAAAGAAAAACACACATTTCTACAAAAATGAGGAACATATTTGGCCACACACTTAGTCTTTCAGCAATTACTCACTCCTTGGTTATACTACTAGGGTTTCTTTTATTTAACAAAATTATTTACCAGTATTCAATCCACACTACATCAACTAAAGTTACTTTGGCCTTCATAAGAAAGAAAGAGGGCAAAGGCATGAATGCATATTGTAACATAAAGAAAATGACAAAAAATAGTTGAAAAATGAAAAATAACAAGAGAGAGCATGAACCTCTTATATAGGGTTGATCACATATCTGCCTTAAGGAATAATGGTCTCCTGTTCCAGTATCATAATTATCCTGGAAAACCAGCTTTCAGAGCCTGCCGAACTCTGCTCACCAGAGCATAAAATTTGAAAAAGTCAGCAATCAGGATTTCTGGTGATTGTTCAACAATGAATGGAAGGAGCACAATTACATTGAGATATTGTAAGTACCTTTTGAGTTCATTTTGATGGTCATCGAAAAAAATAAGAACACGGCTGAGATCAGTAATCCCATGTTTCTTCATTAGTTTTCGCCAATCAATACTTCCAAAGTCCAAAAAGTCTTTTCCAGAAAAGTAAGTGCAGTTCCCATCAACATATGCAGGCCCCTTCTTTAAATACTTTTCAGGATGCCGGGGTGTAAGGGTTATAATTGGCGTGTCTGGCATCGATTGCCACAAAACCCAAGTGGAATGCCCCTTGAAAGCCCTGCTCTCAATCATCAGATCTGGCTTTAGCCAATGCACAATGAACCAGAGCCCAAAGCTGTGGTCAAAACCCATCCCAAACTGGTTGTTTTTTATTGGTCATGTTTCATATATAGGTACAAACACTTCCAAGCCCATGATTAAATCCTTTGATGTCCATTCAACTGTTTTTCCATGTTTCGATCTGCCTTTTGCCAAGGATAACATTATAAGAATCACAAAGGTATGAACCCAAGAACTCACACTAAAAGCAAGGATTCTAAGCTCAATAAAATAACTCAAAATTCCCCACATTCACTCATAAAGAACCCACCAGGGTTCACATACTACCAACTTCAAGAACATTAAGCAGCGGGACTGACATGGGCATTGGCCCTCATATTTAATGCAACAAATCCTAACTTTAATTAGACTTCTATACCGCAGATTTTAATGGGGGTGTTAAATTCAGTCAGAATGGTTGGTTTGCCACACTTTGATTATGAACAAATGCTAGACAAGTCTAAAACAGAAAGAAAAGTTCGTAAATATAAACATATCTCATACCAGCAAGAACTACAATCCAAAATACGCACATCACAATTCCTTTTGAAATATGAACTTAATGAAGCTACTACTAAGCCAGTGCAACTAAATTCATTGTTCACTCAAGTCAACTCAACTGAGCTAAATTTTCCAACTTTTCTTACAAACCCATAAAGTGAAAGACTTGAAATTGATTCCAAGCACCCCAATTACTCAGTTACGAAAAAAGTCTACATCTTTTCTTGAAGGCAACGAAACGAAGCCCGAAACTCTAGCAAACCCTTGATCCGAAATTGACATCAAAACAACACCCAGATCCATCAATCTATTATATATTGGTCAAATATTGGTCAAATCTCACGTTGCCCCATAAAACTGAAACTCAAAGCGATCCTGAACTATTAATGTAATCCCACCAAAAATTAAAATTTGAGTTGTCCCTGTAGTTGGGCTATGCTTAGAGGCCCCCCTCCGAAGCAATTCAGGCCTAGCTTGTTCTATTTGGGCCTTAAGCTGCAGTTGTACCCAATATAAAATAATTTGAAGCCTAACCAACATCATTTTTGTGGTGAATTTTTCTTATGAGATTCATTCAAGAGGGGAATAATGGTGGTTGGGTTAAGGACTCGTCTTATGTTGGCTTAATTAATGGTTGTAGGGACTCTCGTCTATATCGTATTTATCGGGGAGCAGATTGTGTTGTTGATCATTTATTTGTTATAGTTGGGCATACTTCTTCTTTGGGCTTGCATAGTTTTTGCTGTCTTTTTTTAACTCTTTTGTTTTTTCCTTGAACGGTGATAGATTACGTTGTACTTTACACTTGATCCGAAGTGTTCTTTGTTAGTTATTTTTTGTTTTTTAGATTAATCCTGCTTTGTAACAAAAAATTAAGAAGAGGATGAAGTCAATATATAATAGGAGGAGGCAGGGCCACAATGGTCCGGTTCGGGTCAAGTAGTTGGTGATTCGGGTTGTGAAGAAGGAGATGGGCAAGTGTTTTTTTCAGAGATAGTATATTTCAAGTGGTATTATAAGTAGGGAGACAAAACCGAATAGGTAAGAATAATTTAAGACTAGAATCACAATCAAATATGGATTCAATGTCTAAGGAGGAAACTGAGGCAGAGGAGCTGGAATATGTACTTTAAATGGTATAGTTACAAGTTGCCCTACCCTTTTGCTTTACTTGAAGGAAAAGATAAATAATTTTCTTTATTTATTTGTCGCACTAGTCTAGGATCCAAGCTCAAAATTTTGTTTCCCAAATTTGAATTTTTTTAAAGTTAAATGTTCAAGAAAATAAATTACAATGATATAAACTAAAATAAAATTAAGAATAAATTAAACATATAAAATTATTTTAGAGTTAAATCATTTTTAAACAATTAATAAAGTTGAGTATGAAATATACATGAATAGTTTTATTTTAGATCAGAAAATTTGGGAATTTAGCCTACCCCCTTTTGAAATCCTGGGTCCGTCCTTGAACCATCACTTAATATTTAGCGAAACAATTTATGAGAGGTCAAGAAGTTGCAGAGAAGGGTCAAGTTTTTGCAAGTGTGAAAGATTTAATTTCCTTTTTACTGCACTTACGCAATTCTTCGATATTCATTATGCTGTCTCCCTCTCTTTTTAGGTATATATACTTAAAGAAATTTGTACTCAAACATGTCAACCTAAGTACAAGTACCAAAAAAGAAAAAGAAGGGAATATAAATATAGAATTAGTCGGTTTGTGATGGGCCGTCGACATGGGTATTGCATGGTTGCTGTTTTAAATGGTATTGCCTTACTCAATAACAAATATTAAAGCAAAACATTAGACAATATCATGTGTAAGTACTAACCAAAAATCCAAATCGACCTCAAAAAGAGAAATCCAAATCCATCCTAAATAGTTCATGACAAAATAATATATAGATGTTCAAATCCGCCTCAAATAGTTATAATTACAATTTTACAAAATCAACAAAATAAGGCCCTACATGATACTCAAGGGTGAAAAAGCCCAACTCCACTCGGATCAAAGAGCCTGTTGTGCCATTATGCATCCCTGCAAAGGGTCTGTTGCTGGGAGGGAGATTGCTGCTATGAAGGTGCTTGGGTTTTACGCTTTGAGAGTAGGTGAAGCCTTCGCATTTGTATGATCAATAATAGCACAAAAATAATCATATCAGATATAGTAGTTCAAATAAGATTTAAAGGAATGACTTTTGTTAACCGATACATTAAAAAGAAGGAAAAACACTAATATCCACATAAATATGAAGAAGTCAATGGGTTTAGTTCAGTGAAAAAAAGCATTTGACTTGTATAACAGTGGTCTCAAGTTTGAACCCTTATGACACTTTCGTAGTGTGTGTGTAAGAGAAACTCCCCTCTCCTTTGTAGTTTAGATTATTGATAATACTAAAAAAAAACATAAATTAATATAACATCACAATTGAGAAGAGAATAGTGAGAAGAAACACCTGAAAAGTTTAAAAAATATATATAAAAGATCGAAGAAACTACCTCCGACGTCTGGAACGTAATAAATCTTCATTAAGGCGGTCGAATAAATCCCTTCTATCATGACGCATAATATATCCAAAAGGAACAACAATGACTTGTGCAACTGGAAAACCAATAAACAGTCCTAGAAAAAGAAGCGTATCTATCATGTTGTTTATTGGAGGGTATAGCTTTTGTGCATTCAAAGTGAGAGAAGAACAAGTGCAAGGTTTCCGTGCACAGTATATATATAACATATATAAATAGTTATAGGCTTGATTATATTTATAAAAGACCTGAAATGTATTCCTTTTATTTTGTTTACTTCACTTGCAAGAAAACAAGCTTTTCTTGATACGAAAAGAAGAAAATTTTAAAGTTACCATTACAAAGCACGCTCACTAGCCATTACCCTTTTTTTTCTTTCCATTTTTGCAATTAGGTTGTCAATCGCATTCGCATCCATATCTTTTGCAATTATGTGTTATTGTGATAGTTATAAATCAATTCCTAATTACAAGTGTCAATAAGGGAAAGACGTGAACTGGTGCTAAATAGGGAGACAAAACCTAATAGGTAAGAATAATTTAAGACTAGAATCACAATCAAATATGGATTCAATGTCTAAGGAGGAAACTGCGGCAGAGGAGCTGGAATATGTACTTTAAGTGGTATAGTTACAAGTTGCCCTACCCTTTTGCTTTACTTGAAGGAAAAGATAAATAATTTTATTTATTTATTTGTCGCACTAGTCTAGGATCCAAGCTCAAACATACCTATACATATATACTTCAAATTAAAATGAGAACACCATTTGTAGAGTTTGAGAGTGGGATCCCATTTAGAGAAATTAAAAATATTACTTTTACCATTTGATTTTAATTTCGACCATTGGATCTTCTTTTTCTCTTTAAAATCAAGTTGAAAAAAATCTGGGCCATTTATATCTATTTGAGAAAGCTTGAAAATTCACAAAAAGTTGGTTCCCATTGCTTGACACGTGGCTAGCTTTTAAAGGCCCCAAAAGAGTAGATAAAGAATTTAAAAAAACAAGAAGATGCATCATTGGTTTTCAAAGGGAGCTGTTGGATTCCAACGTCCCTTTGATGTGAGCCTTCCACGTGTCCAGCAAGTTGGCTTTGTCTTGCCATTCCTTCACATGCTGCGCAATTCGGCTTCAACTTGAGGCTCATAGAAATTCCACCCGGACTGGAAATTGGGCCAAATTCCACCCAAGATTTCAGGATGACCCAAATTACCATCCCTCCTTATACATGGTTGGAGAAGGTTATGGGGGCTATAATCCTAAAATTTGGGTTTGGCCCTCATGGTTGGAGATGGCAGTAAATAGTATTACGGAGTTACACAGTTCAGAAAGACTATGATAAAAATTTGTCGTAGGAAGGCAAGGTGTGTCTTGAGGCCCACCCAAATTAAAATTCACACCATTGTTGGCATAAAATGCATAATATATAGGAACAAGTACAGTAAACCCCCCAACCTATTCGGCCATTTTCAAGTACACCTGAACCTATCGAAAATTTACAATTACATACACAACGTCACGAAAAATTACAAGAGAGCCCCTTCCTTTAGCGAGATCGTCAGAAAATCCGTTATCTGCCTACGTGGCATTTGTTGGACCTATTTTTAATTGACGTGGACTTCCACGTGGAAAAATAAATAAGAAAATATTATCTATTTTTTCAAAATAATAAATATTTATTTAAAAAAATAATAAAAACATAAAAAACTCTCTCTCTCTCTCTCTCTCCTCCTCCCCCTCCCGACCCACCCCAACCTAGAACTCACCTCTCCTCTTCTCCTAGCCCCCAGCCACCCTAACCACCACCCAAGCTTACTCAGGCCACCCATCCCCAAATCCCCGCCCCATTCCCAACCTCCCCCACCCCAACCCAGAAAAAAGAACTCGGTTCCCAAACAGATCATAAAAAAATTGTGTACTTACTCAATTCTCGGTTGCTCTTTTTCCAAATCTAGAGCTATGAAAAAATAAAGCCCTTCTCCAATCTTCAATCTTGGAAAGTTGTGGACAGCAAATCGCAAAAGTCAAAAGGCCAGCAAAAAGCAAAGACTTCAAGTTAAATTAGGATTTAATATTTTGATTCTGAATTTTTTGGGAAATTAAATTTCGTGATCTGGTCCATCTTCCTTGGATGGTTTTATTTGACTTGGAGCAGAGAAGCAACCAACGTTAGGCCAGCAAAGAAGAAGCATAAGGATAAGATCGCCAGCAATTGGTTTCTACTTCTTAAAAAGCTCTCGCCCTCGCCCTCGTCGACACAGTCGAAACCCTAACCTTCGTCTAGCTCAAATCCCTGGTCTCCAGTTGATCTGATTTTTTTGTGGGGGCGAGGGGAGGGGGGAGGAGAGAAGGATGGCGGGGGTTTAGGTTTGATAATGGTTGGCGGCTGGGCCTATGCTGGAGAAGTTGGGGTGGGTTAGGACGGAGAAGGAGAGAGAAAGAGAGTTGGGTTTGGGGGTGGGCGACGGGAGAGAGGTGGCCAAGAGGTGGGGTTGAGTCGGGAGGGAGAGAGGATTTGCTGGGTAGGAGAAGAGGAGGAGATCTGTTTTTATTTTTTCTGGAGATTAAGGATTATCAGATCAATTTTTTCCTTAAAAAATTCAATCTTTAAATTTTATGGGTTTTGGTTATGTGAATTGTGTTATATTTAGCAGATGAAATGGTGATGGATTGTTGTAATTGATGTTTTAAGTTGGGTTCCAAATCTGGGTTTGCAAATATGATTGGAGGAGAAATGGTGATGGGTTGTTGCTGCCTGGATTGTTGTGAGCTTGCTTGAGCTTGAATGTTGGCTGGGTTTTTTTTTTTTGGTCAAAAAATGTTGGCTGGGTTGGAGAAGAGTGATGATATATTTTTTTTTAAAAAAAATTCATTTTTAATGTTAATGTTTCTAGGTTTTGCCAGATTTTTTTTATTTTTTATTTTTTGCTTTTTAAATTTTGAATTAATTTAACAATAATAAATAATTTAAACAATAAAATAATATTTTATTATTTATTTGTCCACGTGGAAGTCCACGTAAATTAAAAATAGGTCCAACAAATGTCACGTAGGCAGATAACAGATTTTCTAACAATCTCGCTAACGGAGGGGCTCTCTTGTAATTTTTCATGACGTTGTATATGTAATTGTAAATTTTCGATAGGTTGGGGTGTTGCGTAGATTCAGCTGCACCAAAATGGGTTCAACTGCATCCTCAACTTGTGATACTCGCAAGTGCACGAACCGTTGGTAGTTTAGCGTATGTAAGTGCGAGGTCGATTCCACATGGATTAGTGATTGAATGATCCAATTCGGTTTTCCTACACAAAACAAAAATGAAAACAAAAGAACATAAAACAAGGATTTTGTACAACACTTGAGAACATGGAGAGTTTTTGGAGAGAAAGAGGAAGGTGTTTGGGAAGCTTGAGGATTTTGGAAGGGAAAGGAAGGTGTTTGTGAAGTGTTTGAGACATCGAGACTTTTGGAAGAGAAGAGAAATGTGTTTGGGAAATTTGGAGAAGGGAGGAGAGATGTGTTTGAGAAAGAGAAGGGATGAGTGTTTGGGAAGTGTTTGAGAATATGAAAACTTTTGGAGAAGAAAGGAAAGTAGTGTTTGAGAACTTTGTGGATTTTGGAAGAGCATGTGTTTGAGAGCTTTGAAAAGGGAGAAGAAAGTGTTTGGAAAGTGTTTGAGAATTTGATGAAGGAATGGGAGAAGTGTTTGGGAACTTTGAGAATCTTGGAAGAGAAAGTGTTTGGAGAACATGGGGACTTTGGAAGGGAAGAGACATGTGTTTAGGGTTTGGAGAGTGTTTGGAAGAGAATAGAGAAGTGCTTGAGATTTAATAAAAAGAAAATTGAGTAGAATGATCTTATTACAACAATTGAGAACTACAAAGGGAAACTAAGAGAATTTAAGGGAGAGAAGGGAATGGAGCTCTAGAGAAGTGCTTGAGAGCTCCCCCCTTGGGGTGTGTTTACAAGCTTAGAGAACTTCCCTATTTATAGGCCTAGGGGAAGTGAAAATCTGAATTCAATATGGCTAATGCATACAACACTTGTTTTATAAAATCTGAAATGGTTGATGCACTTGTATTAGAAAATCTAAATTGGGTGATGCACTTGTATTAGAAAATCTTGAATTGGTTGATGCGCTTCACCACTAAATCCCACTAGCAGCCCTAGCTCATCTTCATGTCACCATGACCAAGCTTCCAACCAGAAATGATAACTCATGCATAGCTCACCATGACCAAGCATCCAACCAGCACATGTTGAGGTCAGCATGACCAGCAACTTTAAGGGCTTACAACTTGGGCTTCTCTTAATCAAATTAGGACTTTAAGCACTCGAAATTGAAGTTCAGAATGTCTTCTTTCCAGCCATATGTTATTTGGGCCAATCCAAGGTCGGAGGAAGAAGTTAAGGCCGAAACAAATTGCTAACTCATTTTCCGCGCTGATAAGATTTATCCTGAGCATGGTTCTGTGTTTGCTAGGTAACGGACTCCAGATTTATCCAATGAGGCTGAATTTTGGATATGTTATAGTATACACCCATTGGAACAACTTTAATGAAGAATGTGGCCTCATTCGAGCTATGTAGGTTGCTGAAACAAAGCTTGTAATATGACCTACGGAACTGGACTGGCAGGGGGCTGTAGCCATAATGAATTTGTCTTTAAGCTCTTCTTCAATTCATCCAAATTAGGCCTTAACATGCTTGAATTGCATGAATTATGCTCTCCAAAGCCATCATTGTTACCTAAAGCTCAATTAACTGAAAGATAAACACAAAAAGGATTAAAAGCACAAGTTTAACTCAAAAACATAACCAAATCATAAGCTATAAGGGTAAGAAATAATATACAATTATGAACCGATCATGGGGTGTACTTGAAAATGGCCCAATAGGTTGGGGGGTTTACTGTACTTGTTCCTAATATATATATATATATATATATATATATATATATATCACATCCTTTCTATACGAAGTATTTTGAAAATGGGTGAGTTGGTCGAATGTTGTTTTGGTAAAATAAGGGTACACAAAAAAATGATACGTGATGATACTAATGTGTCGTGTTTATTGTATTTGATTTGAGATTTTTCCCAGGAAACTTAGTAGTGGTTTCAAATTAGATTTGTATGGTGTACAGATCCTTAGGGGATTTACTTTGTAATGTCTTTCATGTTTCCCAAAAAAAAAACGTGTCGTGTTTACTTAACTTTTCTCAATGCTCATTTTACTTCCAATAATACCATTGGTTATCTTTTCTTTAACAAATTTAAAATAAATAAAAACTTTTCCCCATATTTTGTGAATTAATGACATAACCCTCATCATTTATCTAACACATACTCTCTCGCAATAACCATTGCCTTTTTTTTTTCCCCCGATTTTGATTTTAAGTTTTCTACGTCTTACCCAACAACTATTAATTTTTGTCAACCCCTTTAATTCAATAATAAAAATAATTTAAAATCAATTAATTTGAGGAATAGCCTAATCGAAAATAAATTCAGCGCAAATAGTTCATTGTTCTTACCAATTATAAAAACATTACATAGTTCTTGTCACGCCCCCAATTTCCCACAACAATTAATCTGCGAATTTAAAAATAACAACCAACAATCCGGGACGCGAAGCTCGGAACCTTCAACAAAAGTACCTAGAAATTTAAACTTTTCTTTCTTGATACAACACCACTGTTCCGAACCACAATGTCAATAATGACTCAACTCTTCTGAGTCAAATATTACATTACAAACTCACAACATAAATGAACAATCATCATTTTACATAATATGCTCCTAGAGCTTAATTCACACAGCGGAAGTTTAACACTCACCAACACTCTCACACCACACTTTAAAGTCTGTGGAACCACCAATGAGCCTCCTGCTCCTCACCTTAATTCTCTTGCTCACCGTCTCTACCACCTGCAGGATTTTCCCCTACACCATTGAATAGTGCACCGGGTTCACCAGGAACAACCCGGTAAGCTTTCTAAAGCTCGTATGAGTAAACCACGTCCACAGTATAATATGTCAATTACACATAATATACAAACACATGCACTTTCATTAGCACACCACAATCCTTGTATAACCAAGGTAATCATAATCATCAATATCATCACAATCACAATTCTTTTGTTTTATTTAAAGAACTGTTACGATCACCACCTGTGACCACACCAAAACTCTTTATTTCAAAGTAGTTTTCACACGTCAATTGTTTGACAGATAGAAGAGAGAATACTATGAACCTCTAATCTATAACACTACAAAACACCATAGTAGTGTTCACTCATGATTACACGCCAGTCATGAGTACTAGATGGCGCCAGACTAGAGCTCTAACTGTTCTTGGGTCTTGCTCCCTAGGGTAATTTATCCCTCATTATTTGCCACGAGAATGCCCACCTGACAAACTCAGAAGGGATTCAAGGTATTCTCACCTAAATCCATCAACACCAAAACACCAAAACACCAACACCAAAACAATATAAAATGTAGTTTCACATTAAACATTGTTTTATAGCCAAATACACCAATCACAGCAATATATAATTATTATATATATTTATGTGGTTATTCACGAATGAATTTCCACCATACATCCACAACATATGTTATATGGTTAAACACCAAAACTCCAATAATAATAATTAATTCAAAACAAAATAGAATTCAATTACCGCATGAACCCTTGAAGAACAAGTTCATGTGTTTTTAAAATAATTAAAACATTTTATAAAAACACAACCAACATGTTAATTATAGCCATTAACATTCTCCAAGGTCACATTATAATAAATATAATAATTCGTGATTTTACTCACGATTAGGATGGTTTTACTCACCTCTCGTCCAAGCTGCGTCTTTAACAACTTAACGAATCCTTCACAAGCAACTCAAACTCCAACAGTACCTAAGCAAAGTACATAACTCAACTTAGCACAAAACTCCAAAATCCAAGATTTCGCAACTAATGACGAAAATGCCCTTTGGACCAACCGGGGTCCAAAGCGATCAAATCTCGTCCAACAAACTTCAAAACTGTGACGTACGTGCTGTCGACGTCGAATCATGACCAATGACACCCATTGTCCAAAAGGTCACTATTTGGGTCCCGTGGGTCCCACATGTTTAACCGACACTCCTAAAATCCGCCTTGGGCCCACAATCTCGGATTCCAAATCCGATCGCACCAATGGACTCTAAATAGTCCCCATATCTCCCTGCGACAATTTGGGCCCAATCCAACGGTCGGATAATTCTACATTACACGATCGAATGGCGATCGCTCGCCTTAACTTTGAAATTTAATAACTTATGATCGGGACGTCCGATCATCAATCCGTCTGAACCTACAGACTCCTCACAACACCAGCTACAACATAATTAAAATTGGGCACGATCCAACGGTCCGATTATCTTCAATCAATGGTCCACATTTGTGAGGCTCCGATCGTCGATTAAACGACGGAATCTCAACAATTTTAAACATACAAACATGTTCAGTAACTCCAGCACTACATTCTGTCTCTAAAGCCCTAACTCAGAATCGCCACCCAGCGCCGCCACCGCCGGTGGTGGTTTGGGTACTATTCCGGCTACGGACCAACCTTAGAATCGCCGGTCAAGACCTATGCCAAAATGTTCGTAATACTGAGTAGAACAACTTTAATTCTTACCTCGAGGTCCAATTCGAAGTGTAGGTGGCTCAAACCGTCGGTTGAAGTTGTTGACTTCACTATTGACGAACAAACTTCGCAGCACCACCGTACCTTCACCGCACCTCCGATGGCTCCGATTCTTCTTGGGTTATGTTCACGAGGTAACAGGCTATCGATCTGGGTTGGTGGTGTCGATCACCGCCACCGTACGCCGCCGCAGAAGCCGCCGGAAATCGCCTCTCCGACGAGCTCTCAAACTTCCGGATTGAATTGCAAAATATGAATCCAAACAGTGCCCCTCTGAAATTTATAGGCAAAGTCTCTGTTTGCAATTTAGTCCCTGAAATTTCAAACGAGTATAACTTCTTCGTTTCAACTCGGATTCACGAACCGTTTGCGCCTACGCGTTCGTGAGATCAATCTCGATTTTCCAAATCAAAAATCATAATTTTCTCACTTCAATTTCTTGTACTTCCTTTGTAAAATCATAAACTTAATCATAAAGGTATTTTTGTCCCAATTTGTGATTAAGTCACTTAATTCCAATATTTTTACATCAAACCAAAGTCATACAACATCCAAAATAGTCACATGACTTAATAATATTTTCCACAAAAATAATAAAACCAAATATTATTTTTGAGGGTATTACAGTTCTTACCAATTATAAAAACAAATAGTTCAATCAACGCAACCCAAAAAATTAAGCACATCTAGTAGCATGGCTTCCAACGTGTAATTCTAACTGGAGATAAATGATAACAATTTCTAAATTGTTGGGTAAACAATCACTTTGGTCTGATCTGTAAGTGTACTGGATAATGATTTAAACAATCAATTATAAAAAAAAATATTAGCTTGCAGAAATGTTAAAGACCATATAAATATAATAAGTCGTAGCTTTATTAACAAATTCAGTCGCAACGTGTTGGATAAGACCCAACGCATGGAGTGGAAAGGAAGGTGTTCGAAACCCTTTTTAGGCAAAAGTGTTGTTTCTCAACTAATTTAATTTATTTTTCAGTTTCATATCGCGATATGTTGTCCGAATAAAGCATGAAGAAGTAGGAAATAGCACTAAGTGAATGATTTTTCTTTGCAACTTAGGGCCAGTTTGGCATTGCCTGCCTGTGAAAATAATCGCGTTAGATTCGCTGGAAGAGAAAGCAGTTTGGCGTTTGGTAACATTTTTGTTAAAAGTGTTGTTGATATTGATTTCAACAAAATTAGAAAATAATTGTTGCATAATCATTAAACCCAATGCCTCTTCGAAACTGATTTCTGCATAATCAGAAAATGACAGCACCTCATTAGCGCTTTCCCTTATAGCTTTCTCTTACAGCAATTTTTAACAATAAGTGATTTTCTCACAGTTTACCAAACGGGTTGGGCTTCCCAATTTTTTTTTTAAATCACTTATCACCCCAAATAAGCAATGCCAAACGGGCACTTAGACATTATTGAAAATAGCTTTTTTAGGCAAAAGCTAGGGCTGGCCGCCGCGTGAGTCTTTGAGATCGCCCAAGACCAGATCGGACAAATTTCGTCGGCCCCGTGGCCTGCCTTCGTGGGGACATGGAAGAAGGCTCACTTGGAGCTGCCCCTCTAAATGCTCGGATGACCAAGCGTCAGCAGAGCCTCCACGGAGTCTCCTCAGAGAACATGAGCTGGAGCCTGCAGACGCCGCGGCCCCTCCTCACCAGCCCAGCTATCAAACCCCCTACCTTCTCCTGTAGCTTCAAGGACAAACTCATGAACAAGATGAATATGGCAAAGAATCACGGGGTTGACGTGAATGTTGCGTAGATTCAGCTGCACGAAAATTGATTAAGCTGCATCCTCAACTTGTGATACTCGCAAGTGCACGAGCCGTTCAGTAGTATAGCATATGTAAGTGCGAGGTCGATTCCACAGGGATTGGTGATTGAATGATCCAATTCAGTTTTCCTACACAAAACATAAATGAAAACAAAAGAACATAAAACAAGGATTTTGTACAACACTTGAGAACATGGAGAGTTTTTGGAGAGAACGAGAGAATGTGTTTGAGAAGCTTAAGGATTTGGAAGAGAATGTGTTTGAGAACATGGGGACTTTGGAAGAGAAAGGAAGGTGTTTGGGAAGCTTGGGGAATTTGGAAGGGAAGAGAAAGGTGTTTGAGAACTTGGAGAATGTTTGTGACCTTGGAGAATTTGAGAACTTAGGGAAGGGAGAGAAATGTGTTTGTGAAGTGTTTGAGACATGGAGACTTTTGGAAGAGAGGAGAGATGTGTTTGGGAAATTTGGAGGATTTGATGAAGGAAATGGGAGAAGTGTTTGAGAAGTGTTTGGAGAAGAGAGTGTTTGAAGAATTTAGAAGAAGAGAAAGGAAAAGTGTTTGAGATTTAGTACAAGGAAAAGTGTTTGAGATTTAGTACAAAGAAAATTTAGTAGAATGATCTTATTACAACAATTGAGAACTACAAAGGGAAACTAAGAGAATTTGAGGGAGAGAAGGGAAGGGAGCTCTAGAGAAGTGTTTGAGAGCTCCCCCCCTTGGGGTGTTATTACAAGCTTAGGAAACCTCACTATTTATAGGCCTAAGGAGGTTGAAAATCTGAATTATACAATTGAATTATGTAAACACACTAACTTCACCTAACACACTACACTTAATTCACCAACTTAACCTAACACACAATTGCATTTGAAAACAATTCCTCTTGTCTTTAGGCTTAGTGTTGCATCATCCACTTCAACATCTTTTGGCTCATTTGGCTGCTGCAAAATTCCACTCAAATATATGTATTGAATATGCTTCACCAAACTTTCCCACAATCAACAACACTTCATCATGCATATGTCATGCATGACAATGCATTGCAGCCAGCTTGTGGGCTCCTTTTGGGCTTGTGGCTCCAGTCTGAAAAATCTGGAAAAATATGGATCTTGAAGCTCTTTGTCTTATCTTTCCAAGTATATGCAGCCCAACTCAAGGAAAAATCGGAAAGGCCTTCAAATGTGATTTTTGGCCCAGTAACGCAGATGCTGCCGAATTTGACCTTAAGTTGCCAAAACATGTATAACTTTCTCTAGAAGACTCGGAATCATGAACCGTAAAATTCTATAGAAAATAGACTTCCGTATCTTTCCAATGATGTATGGCTCATTTTCTGGTTCTTCTTGAGTAAATACAGTCCAATCCGTGAAGTTGACTGATCTGCAGACACTGTTTTGAGCTAATTTGTCTCCAAAATGCAATTAGTGAGTCCATAAGCTTATTACACTGAAACAAACACAAAACTTATTAAAAGCACAAGTTTAACTCAAAAACATAACCAAATCATAAATTAAAAGGGTACAAAATGATATGTAAATATGCACCGATCAAATACCCCCAAACCTAGATTTTGCTAGTCCTCGAGCAAAACAAAAGGGAAACGAAGAAAAAACAAAACAAAATAAGAAATTAACTAGACCACTTTCGTAGGTAACTCGATTGCATTTAGCATATGCAACAAGCCTTTAAACCTCTAGGCATCCCTAGTAGGAGGAGTTGTGTCTCCTGAGGGTTTAACAGATATCAAATACCCACAAACGTTTTTCTAACTCTACAAAACAAAATGGTTAGAAAACTTAAAAGATTGTTAGTCTTTAAGCAAAACCAAAACCAAAAACAAAAACAAACATAATTACATTAACAAAAACAAAAACGAAAACAAAAACGAAAACAAAACACACAAAAATAAAAAATAATTACAAAAATAAAAAGAACTCAAAACAATCTTTCCGAACATTTTCTGAAGAGAAATGACTCATGCACATGACTTAAACGTTTTAACAATAAAAGCTCAATTTTAGACATTATTTACAAAGCGGCAAAGTTCAAAACATAATATGCTCAAAGTGTAGTAGTGTGATAGCCAAATGCAACAAATTCTCCAATCTTAGTTTTCACACAATTTCAAAAATCATACAAAGCATAAGTTCAACTTCAAATCTCACCAAAGTTGTCCTCTCACAAATGAATCACTCAGAAGAGGGCTATAATGCATCACTCAGTTATAAACATGAGAATAGAGTTAAACCATAAGGACTTAACTCCAAATAGAAAGATGAAGAACTTGCATTAATATGATCTCAAGAAGGATGCCAAACACTTAAAAGTATAAAAATGAATGCAATTCAACCACATGACATTTAAGATCAATTTAGGTCTTTAACATAGGTTGTAATGGGGCCAAGGGTGTAAGGTGAGTAAGAAATGAAAGGTATGGATAATGCAAAATCCAAGGAACTCACAATGTAAGAGCATAAAATAATTATTTACAAGACTTCGAATCATCACGATTAGATTTTTTCTTTTACATGATCAAAACTCCTTATACCTTCATTTACAAGAATTCACACTCCTTTCCTTTAATTCAACAAACACCAATTTATTTTGAAGGCCCAAAAATGAAATTTTCAATCAACCACCACTTAACTTTTCTCTTTTCTTTCACCAATTGTGTGAATTTTTTTTTTCTCACTTTTTTTTTTTTAAATGTAACACCTCTTCCCAAACTTAGCATGAAAAACACATCCCAATTAAAGCTCATGAGTTCCTTAGAAAAGGTAAATATTTGTTTTTCGGGCTAAGGCGAGGAAATAAAATTGGTAAATGAAAGAAAAGGTTTACATGTAGGCTCAAAATGGTTAACAATGGAAAATCATGCTTAAGCATGCATAAGGTTAGCTTGAAAGGCACAAACGATCCAAAGAAGGCCTTAATATCATTTCTTTAAATGTCATGAAGTCAAATTGCACAAGAATGAATGACTTTTAAGTGTTCAACCAAATCAATGAATAATGAGATCAAACAACAACTTAGATGACAAGAAAATAAGAGTATGTATATAACACTCATGAATTGAAGTACAAGGCTCAAAAGCTCACTTTATATGGTTGGTTATATAAGTCTAATTTATGCTTCATACAATTCTTTAGATCATGCAAATCCTTTAATTGGAAAATTATGAAACAAATGGCAAGTGTAAAGAAGGTTTGAAACATATCATGCTAGAACAATGCCAATTATTTTTTTTTTTTTTAATAAAGAAAAAAAACACTAAAATAAAATGAAATCCAATTTTTATTTAAGTCATGCAAACATTTATCACTATCTCATCATAAGTGTTCGGAAAGTGACTCAAAACAAAAACAAAACAAAACAATACTTAAAATAAAAACAAGCAAAAAAAAAAAAAAAAAAAATTTTTTTCAATTATTTTTTTTTTAATTTTTTTTTTAATTTTAAGAAAAACCAAATTTACTTGCTAAACTCCAATACCCCCAAACCTAAAAATGAACATTGTCCTCAATGTTTAAAAATTAGCCACAAACAATGTCATAACAACAAATGAAAGGTATTAAAGCAAATAAAAATTACAAAACACACAAAAATAAAACAATTACAAAATAAAAATTACAAAACAAACAAACAAATAAATAAAAAACACGAAACAGTAAAACACTCAAAACAGTAAGCCCTAACAGATAGTCTTACACAAACTGAAACCCAAACAATTGAAAGCCCAACCCAAAATGAAATTAACCCAACAACGGTAAAACCCGACCCAACCTGAAATCTGAAGCCCACATGTTTTAATTTAATTTTTTTTTCTTAAAAAGATAAAACGTGAATTATGAGCGCAAAGCGGGATTTCTAAAAAGATGGAATGTGGTCCCTGATGTCGTCTCATGGATAGTCACGGGCAGAAAGCAGGAGCCACGTGTCGACGCATAGAGGCGCCGCAGATCCACAAGCGAAAATTACGGGGCCATACAAAGTCGTGACGACTTTACCTAACGCGTCCGTTCAGAGAGGTCACATCGTGATAAGTGAGTTGGGTATGGTTGGAAAGCGAGAAGGTTGTGGGACTCGAGGAATGCTGGAGATTCAGAAATGCTGCGATGGCTAGGGTTTGTCAATGACTACATCTATAAGAAAGAAAAAGAAGGGGAAAAACACAAACGCAAAAACACACAAAAGAGAAAACAAGCAAGAAAAAGAGAGAGAAAAAAAAAGTGAGAAATCAAATGGCTTCTTCCTACCCCTTTTCGTTGGATCTCAACCTAGCTCCACCGACTCAAACACGAGGCCAAGCAGGAGCACCAGTATGGATGCCCTACTTTGCCTCCGCACGGGGCCTGTGACCGTCAATGACTCAATACTCCTGGACAACGATGTTGCCATTGGAGTTGGTAGAAATTTGGTGACTCCTAAAGATATACGTGTGTTCGGGACAAGGGATGACAATCGGGTCATGAGTGATGCCCTGGCACTGAGCATGCAGAGTCACAGCATGTGTCGCAGTTTGGTTCATCGCCTACTTGCGAAGTCCCATGAGGTAGAGGTGCTGAAAGGTCAGTTAGCGGCGGAGCACAGGATGGTTGAAGAGTGTCAAAGTGCTATAAAAAGCTTGAAAAGGGAGCGGTCAAGGATAGTGGAGGTGAATCGACACCAGCTAGACGTATTGCGGGACGAGAATAAAAACCTATCAAAGATGGTAGAGTTGTACTCTCGCGACATGCGAAAACAGCTGGAGGACCTAGACCGACCGGGTAAACGCAAGAAACCAGATCGCGAGAAAAGTTATACTGAAGCTAAGATTGCGATCTTTGGGAGCTCAAGTGATGAGCCCCAAGAGGCTGTGCGTGAAGCCCCGAAGAGGACAGCCAGAGGGCCAAACTAAAAGCTCCTATGGTCGAGACACCGAGCGCCAAGAAGAAATGATTTCTGTTTTTATTTATTTAATTTTAAAGTGTATGTGCGTTTTTTTTTTTTAAATTTGGGAAATAAAAAACGTTAAGCTATCTCAAAGAGACGAATGACCCTAAATTTAAAGAACGACGATCAAACAAAAACATGAAAACCCAAACATGCATTTTTATTTTTAGTTAAGTAAACACACAAGTAACTGCTTTTTCTTTTAAGAGAAAAACTTAAGGATGACCAGTTAAGGGCCTCAGAAAAACACAGCCAGGGGATCCGGGAAGGTTGGAGGGGTCACAATGGTCCCTCTTAAAACCCAAACTTCTTAGACACCGAAGGTGCCGCCTAAAGAACTCCTAGACACTGTATAGACTGCGGTTGCTTACCTGGAGTTACCAAAAATTTAACTCCTTCAAAGAATATCCTATGAGTTTTAAATTATACTACATAATTAAATAAAAACAAAATAAAAATAAAAACTGAAATAAACACACAATTCAAACAAGAATTTAAAAGAAGAGTTGGGATTCTTGCACCAGGTGTCCAAGACGCATCTTTAATTTTGTCTCTTCTTCAACTTAAATTCTTGAGAAACCTGACAAACAAGAAGAAAACAATTGAAAAAAAACAAAATAAATAAAATAACAATTGAAAAAGCAAAAACACAAACATCAGAAAAAAAGGGAGGCAAAAGTAAGTTAAAGTGTCGACATGCTCCCTTTTAAAAAAACGTGCTCGCAATTTGCGGAAGAAATGAAGGGATCCGAGAGAAAAAGAGCACAGGATAGCACCCTCGAGATCCGAAGTGCTTTCGGCTCCCTCGTCTGTATAAGTCTATTTAAACTCATCTCGGTGAAGTAGAAGAGCACCTCGCATTTCTTCCTGCCAATTCAAAGGAAAACATCAAAAAATCCAGAAACAAAACAATGGCATCTTCATGCACTCACCTTGATGATCTCAACCTTGAATTGACCCTTGCGCCACCGAATGCGCAGATAAGGGCTCCTACAAACCATGTCTTCCCAAACTCCACATATCATCATGGTACGGCCTCAAACTTTGCTGAAGCAATACCGAACTTTTTGAGGCGGTGTCGAACAGAGCAGTGTTGCTAGGAGGCATGGTTGGCAGCAAGCTCACACCGACGGATCATCTGCATGTGGCGCAGAGGTCTGACAAGGCAGCGGTGGAGGAGTCCAACAATTTAACTGTGCTCCACGCGGTCTCGGCTACCAACTTGGGCATGCGTTTCCTGGCGAGAACACGGGAGTGTGCCGCGCTCAAGCGAGGAAGTAGCTTCCTTGAAGGCTATGGTGGCGGACTCCAGAAGCGGCTCTATTGCGCCAATCAGCACGTGGAAGCACTGGAGAAAAGAATGAGGACCATGTGGAGCTGCTGGAGATTCTGCAAGTAAGAGATAACAGAGGCATGCCATGAAATGAAGATGAAGATGAAGATGAAGAAGTTGTTTTTATTTTTAATTTACTTGAATGTTTTTTTTTTTTTTTTTTTTAATTTTTTTACTTTTTTTTTTGTTTGTAATGTTTGAGTGAAATAAAAATGTGTTTTTAACACTCAGAAATAAACTAACTAACCACACCACGTAAATAAATACATAAACTAACTGACCACACAAAGAAAAAAAAAACAAAGAAGTTCCAAATTGCAATTCAAATTTCAAAATAAAAACTCAAATAAAAACTAACTAACCACACCGCGTAGATTCAGCTGCACGAAAATTGATTAAGCTGCATCCTCAACTTGTGATACTCGCAAGTGCACGAGCCGTTCAGTAGTATAGCATATGTAAGTGCGAGGTCGATTCCACAGGGATTGGTGATTGAATGATCCAATTCAGTTTTCCTACACAAAACATAAATGAAAACAAAAGAACATAAAACAAGGATTTTGTACAACACTTGAGAACATGGAGAGTTTTTGGAGAGAACGAGAGAATGTGTTTGAGAAGCTTAAGGATTTGGAAGAGAATGTGTTTGAGAACATGGGGACTTTGGAAGAGAAAGGAAGGTGTTTGGGAAGCTTGGGGAATTTGGAAGGGAAGAGAAAGGTGTTTGAGAACTTGGAGAATGTTTGTGACCTTGGAGAATTTGAGAACTTAGGGAAGGGAGAGAAATGTGTTTGTGAAGTGTTTGAGACATGGAGACTTTTGGAAGAGAGGAGAGATGTGTTTGGGAAATTTGGAGGATTTGATGAAGGAAATGGGAGAAGTGTTTGAGAAGTGTTTGGAGAAGAGAGTGTTTGAAGAATTTAGAAGAAGAGAAAGGAAAAGTGTTTGAGATTTAGTACAAGGAAAAGTGTTTGAGATTTAGTACAAAGAAAATTTAGTAGAATGATCTTATTACAACAATTGAGAACTACAAAGGGAAACTAAGAGAATTTGAGGGAGAGAAGGGAAGGGAGCTCTAGAGAAGTGTTTGAGAGCTCCCCCCCTTGGGGTGTTATTACAAGCTTAGGAAACCTCACTATTTATAGGCCTAAGGAGGTTGAAAATCTGAATTATACAATTGAATTATGTAAACACACTAACTTCACCTAACACACTACACTTAATTCACCAACTTAACCTAACACACAATTGCATTTGAAAACAATTCCTCTTGTCTTTAGGCTTAGTGTTGCATCATCCACTTCAACATCTTTTGGCTCATTTGGCTGCTGCAAAATTCCACTCAAATATATGTATTGAATATGCTTCACCAAACTTTTCCACAATCAACAACACTTCATCATGCATATGTCATGCATGACAATGCATTGCAGCCAGCTTGTGGGCTCCTTTTGGGCTTGTGGCTCCAGTCTGAAAAATCTGGAAAAATATGGATCTTGAAGCTCTTTGTCTTATCTTTCCAAGAATATGCAGCCCAACTCAAGGAAAAATCGGAAAGGCCTTCAAATGTGATTTTTGGCCCAGTAACGCAGATGCTGCCGAATTTGACCTTAAGTTGCCAAAACATGTATAACTTTCTCTAGAAGACTCGGAATCATGAACCGTAAAATTCTATAGAAAATAGACTTCCGTATCTTTCCAATGATGTATGGCTCATTTTCTGGTTCTTCTTGAGTAAATACAGTCCAATCCGTGAAGTTGACTGATCTGCAGACACTGTTTTGAGCTAATTTGTCTCCAAAATGCAATTAGTGAGTCCATAAGCTTATTACACTGAAACAAACACAAAACTTATTAAAAGCACAAGTTTAACTCAAAAACATAACCAAATCATAAATTAAAAGGGTACAAAATGATATGTAAATATGCACCGATCAGTGAACTCCTTGGAGACTGACTATACATATCTGAATGACGAGGAGGATGTGGTGACCTCTCGCGCACTCAGCGTGGCCTTTGTATCCAGTTCTCTGAGAAAGCTATGACTCGGTTATGTGAGCCATGGCAAAATGCGCTCATAATCAAACTCCTTGGCAGACCACACACCTACAATTTCCTTCATGCCCGCTTACAACAGAAATGAAATTTGAAGGGGGGATGGAAATTAATTGATCTTGTCAACGATTACTTTGTTGTCAAATTCGATCTGGAGAAAAATCTTAACTTTGTTCTCACAGGAGGACAGTGGATAATCTCAGGCCAGTACCTAGTGATGCAAAAAGTGGCGTCCTGGGTTCTGCCCAGCAACTGCCCACATTACCAGAATGGCAGCTTGGATCGTGTGTCAGCCATACAATTAGAATGCTTTGATATTTGGGCGTTGAAACGCATTGGAAACCTGCTCGGGAAACTCTTCAAAGTTGACGCCCTCACAACGGCTCAGAACAGGGGAAAATTTGCCAGATTATGTGTGGAACTTGATCTGACCAAACCTTTGGATGCCTTTGTTCAAATTAACCAGGTTTGGTACAACATTGAGTATGAGGGTCTCCTAGAAATCTGCTACCTGTGTGGGCACTATGGACACAAGAAAGAGCCATGTAGCCTTAAGACTGACTCTACGGGACAAAACATTGAAATTCCAAGTACAGCAGGAGCGGATGCTATGGGACAACCTGCTGAGGTGGTAAATGAGAATTCTATGACAGGAAATGAGGGGTCTGAGAGAGCCATGGATGAATGTGCCCCCACAAAGGAAACCTAAAGCGATAGTTACCGAAGGTAAATGCAAACAATCAGGAGACAAAGGTTCAGGGTCCAGATTTGAAGCCTTAAGAGACATGGATGGCAATCCAGAGCGTGCTGATCTAGGAGATGCTAGGAGTGCCAGCCAGAAACAACCTATTCATGCAGATACCTTAAAATGGACAACTAATACTAGGAAGAAAACATGGACAAAATCTAAGGTCACCAAGTCTGGTACTAGAACAGTTTTGAATGACATTTCAAACATGCCAGCACGGAAGCAGATTGCCATGAGGATGGGCTCAAAACTTGGAGAGCTCCCGAGTTGCTCAACTTCTAAAGCTTGGAACTCTACTGGAAAATTGGTGATTGGAGGGAAGCTAGCCTCAGATAAGATCTCTATTAATGACCAGTTAAGCAACTGGGTCAGTGGGCAAAACATGTATAAGGAAAAAGGGCTGTATATCTTTGGGCATGAACCCCCCAACATAGATGGCAGCAATGAAGAGATTGGGAAGGAGCCTGACACCTACATGGATGCCAACACTTCCATCCATGAGCCCCATGCGGATTCCTCCTTAGACCAGGAAATGGACCTTATGGAAGGTCAAGCCCCAGCTACCGCGTGGTTACGACAAGGAACTAGCCTTGCAGGTTCTCCCTTTTCTACCATATCCTTTTAATGATTATTATCTGTTGGAATGTTCGAGGCGCTGCCTGCACCAAATTCAGACCTACCGTGATGGATTTAACCCGCAATCACCATGTTGATATTCTTTTCTCTCTGTGAACCTCTTATCAGCGGAAAGAAAGCAACTGACACACAGTGAAGTCTCTTGGTTTCCCTTGCTATGAAATTGTTGACTCCGTTGGTTTCTCTGGGAACTTTGGCTCCTATGGAAGGATACAAATGTTAATATTGAAATTCTTGGCACCACTGACCAATCTATCATTGCCTGCGTGTCCAGTCCCGGGAAGACTCCTTGGCTTCTTACTACCATTTATGCTAGCCCGTGCAGTCCTAAAAGAGAAAAACTTTGGGAGTATCTTGATTTTGTCAGGAGCTGTCATCAACTGCCTTGGGTTCTTGCTGGAGACTTTAATGAACTGTTACATGCTGAGGATAAACTGGGAGGCGCATGAGCATCCGACACAAAGGTTTCAAGAAAGTGGTTCGATACTAATGCTATGGTTGATCTCGACTTCTATGGTCCTAAGTACACTTGGACAAATAAGCGGGTTTTCGAACGTCTTGACAGAGCTATCTGCAATATGGGGTGAAGATGCCTTTTTGCGGAGGCCCATGTCAAGCACCTTCAAGCTTTGTTTAAAATCTGATCACAACCCTATCAAGCTTTGTTTAAAATCTGGTTTTGCCTCTTCTCCAGAACAACAGGCCTTTTCGTTTTGAGGCTATGTGGCTCAAGCATGAGGGATTTAAGGATTTTATAACCCAAAAATGGCAGTAGCTCCCTGGTCCTCTATGGGTGAAATCTGTTAGGTTGGTGGAACCCCTTAAGTTTTGGAACACCCAGGTCTTTGGTCATCTAAAACACCAGAAAGCGCGACTCCTAGCTAGAATCAGTGGCATCCAAAAGGCTCTATGCTCGGGTCCAAACAGGTTTCTACAACAGCTGAAAATTTCCCTCGTAGATGAGTTTAACACCTTACTTGGGTATGAATTTGTGTTTTGGCGCCAAAAATCTAGAATCCAGTGGCTTCAAAATGGGGATAGAAACACTAAATTCTTTCACATGACTACTGTTATAAGAAGGAGAAAGAACAGAATTGAAAGACTGAAAAATGAAAATGGTGACTGGGTTGATTCTGCCGATGAGATCAAAGCTTTAGCTGCCCGCTATTTCTCCAACTTGTTCACCCAGACTCAAAATGTGCAATGCGACCTGCATACTCCTAATCTCTTCCCTACTATTGCCAGTGTGGATCTTGACCTCCTCACGAGAGATATTGATGCTATGGAAGTTAAGGATAGCCTTTTCCATATTGGTAGCCTAAAAGCCCCTAGTGCTGATGGCTTCCCTGCTAGCTTCTACCAAACATACTAGAATTTATGTGGAAAAGATATTATTGATATGGTCTCCAAAGCCTTTGCAGACTGTCATGTGGCTGTTGGGCTAAATGATACTCTTGATAACTCTGGTTCCTAAAATTGCCAGCCCTCAAACAATGGCCCAGTTTCGCCCCATAAGCTTATGTTGCACCCTCTACAAAGTTCTGTCCAAAATAATTGTTGCTCGCTTAAGGCCCCTGATGTCTACCCTGATAAGCCCCAACCAGGTCAGTTTGTTCCTGGGCAGACAAATTACCTGACAATATTCTTGTAGCTCAAAAACTCATGCACAAATTCAAGAACTCTAAGGGGAGAAAGGGCTTCTTAGCATGGAAGGTTGATTTATCTAAGGCCTACGCAGACTAAACTGGAATTTTATCAGATTTGTTCTCAATGAAATTGGGCTACCTTCCAAGCTTAGCCAGTTAATTATGTCTTGTGTGTCCACTGCGATACCAGGTGTGTGTCAATGGGGAACTCACTGGCAGCCTCACTCCCACCAGCGGCATTAGACAAGGGGATCTCCTTTCTCCATATCTTTTTGTCCTGTGCATTGAGAAACTCTCCCACATCATTTTTGACTCTGGACGGAGAAAGAAGTGGAAGCCTGTGAAAAGTTCCCAATCCGGTCCTCTTGTCTCCCACCTCTTTTTTGCTGATGACTTGATCTTATTTCCTGAAGCAAGCACCCAACAAGCTAGAGTGATGAAAGACTGTCTTGAGAAATTTTGCAGAGCTTCTGGCCAAACTGTTAACTTTGATAAGTCTGCAATCTACTGCTCTCCCAACACCGGTAATGCTCTGGCTACTGAAATCAGTTGCATATGTGGCTCTCCCCTCACTGAAAACCTTAGTCAATACCTTAGGATGCCTCTGCTCCACTCTAGAGTCTCCCGCAATACTCATGGTAAATTAGTGGACAAGGTCCACCAAAGATTGGCCTCTTGGAAGAGCAACCTTCTGTCTTTGGCAGGAAGAGCTACTCTGGTACAAGCGGTAACTGCTGCTATCCCTGTGTATGCTATGCAACAGCTAAACTCCCTGTGTCTACCTGTAAAGAGCTTGACGGATGAACCGGAATTTCTTTTGGGGAGGAAGTGCTAATAAACAGAAAGTGCACCTCTGCCAATGGGATTTGATCTGCAAACCTAAGTCCAAAGGTGGCCTTGGTTTCAAAAAAACCTTTGACATGAACCAGGCACTGCTTGCAAAAGTTGGTTGGCGCATTCACTGTAAGGATGAAGGATTATGGGCTAAAATCTTTGAAACCAAATATTTAAAGGGTAAGACCATCTTTGATGCTTCCCTAAAAGATAAACAAGGCTGCTCCACCACTTGAAAAGGGGTTCTTCATGGTGCTGATCTCCTTGGTAAAGGCATGCAATGGCGGATTGGTAAGGGGGATACCTGTTCGCTTCTGGAAGGACCACTCGATCTCTACTCGGCCTTTGCTGAACCATACAAACACTTTAACCCCTGAGCAATCTAACTGCACCATCAACAGCTTTGCCATTGATGGCTGGTGGGATATTAGAAAGATGCGCTCCTTGCTTAGCGAGGATCTAGTACAACATATCATCAGCTCCCCTATTGGGTTTAATAGTGATTTGCAGGATTCCCAGCTCTTGGAAGCCTGCTGCCAATGGTACTTTCACTGTCAAAACCGCTTTTGAGCTTCTTTCTCCTATTAATCACCAGGTGGACCCCTTATGGAAACTCTTTTGGAAGCTAAAGATTCCCCCCCAAGATACAATTTTTCTTATGGCTGGCTTACCACGATAAAATATCCTCTAATGAACAAAGGGTTTTGCGAAATCTTACTTCTGACCCTTCCTGCGGTGTCTCTGGCTGGTCTTCAAATCTGCCCTTCATATCCTCAGAGATTGCCCGAGAGCTCGGAGTATATGGACTAATGTGCAAACCTTTCCTCCAATCACGCAGTTTACTAACACTGACCTCAAGAGCCTGGATCTAGTAATATGATCACTAAAACTTGTTGGAAGACTGGAATGCCTTGGAACATTGGGTTTGCCTTTACTTGCTGGTATATCTGGAAATTGAGGAATCATCATGTGTTTAATGAGGAAGAACCCCTTCCTTTTAGCCCAAAAACTGTCATTTTAAATGCTGCTAGAGAATGGTCCTCTCAGGCATATGCTCCTCAGTCTAATTCTCCCAAGACCCAGGTTTCTCTTGCTTGGAAGCCCCATGCTGCTGGCTATTTCAAACTAAATGTGGATGGTTCTGGAAAAATTCTAATGGAGCTATTGGAGCTGGAGGTGTGATTCGGAACTCTGCTGGGGAATGGGTCAGGGTTTTACCTGTTAATCTGGGCAAGGGCCAGATCTTAGAGGCTGAGATCTGGGGGCTGTTCTTTGGTCTCAACTGGGAGCGGGTGAAGGGTATCCCTAACCTTGTGGCTGAAATGGACTCTGCAACTGCAGTTCAACTCCTCCAAAATTCTGGGTCTCTTAGCTTCCATCCTCTTGCTGGAGTGATCTCAGATTGCAGAAAGTTTGCAGATCATCTTGGGAACTGTGGTATTCACCATGTTTACCGTCAGCAAAATTGTGTGGCTGACGTCTTGCCCAGGCAAGCTACAACAGTGATCTGGGCATTTGGCCCCTTGACTCTGCTCCAGACTGGATTGGCACCTTATTAGCTGAGGATGCGATGGGAGCCTTTAAGTCCCGCTGGGTCTGCTTGGATTTTATTTAGTTTTGTTTCCTTTGCTGGGCCCTGCCCCCCCATTCACCAAAAAAGAAGTAGGAAATTATCACCTCCGACATTATTGACGAAAATATCGATATATTGACAATATTTAAGTGGATATGAGCTAAAATATCGCCCATTCAAAAAAACGAAATTATCGGCGATGATAATATCGATGTTTACTACCTTGACTATGACAAGTGGACGAACTATTTTGACTTCTTCTAGTATCTCAAATACTGGTTAATTAGCTTGTTTGGCATCAAGTGTTTGGAGACTTATTCTTCTAGTTCCACTACAACTGCGAATTCATCTTATTATTTCATTTTCCATCAAGTGTTAATCAGTGGAGTGGTATTGTAGTTAGGATATATTATAGAGGTATCATGGATGATGACTTCCCTTTGGCCCAATTAAAAAGTTTATAACACAAGAAAGAAATCCGTCTATGGTTCACGAAACAATAAAGGAATTTAGATTTCACCCTTAGATAAGATTTGTTTTTTTTAAAAAGAAAAAATTAATGTTGTACAGACTAAGGTAATTAGCTGGCCGTGGACCCAAAAAAAAAAAGGAAATTAGGCTGGCTAACTTTTACATAGGAAGGCAGGGTGCACAGTGGGTTTGTCTTGGGGCCCACCCAAATTAAAAAATATATATATATATATATTCTCCTATGCGGACATCCGGACGTTATTATCGTGCGGACGCCATGTATTTTGTACTATCCCTCCCTACTTTCTTGCATGTTTACAACAGAATCCGCACGATAATAACGTGCGGACATCCGAATAAGAGAATAACTATATAGGGTATTTTGAAAATGGGTGAGTTGGTTGAATGTTGTTTTGGAATGGGTGCATTAAGTGTTTACATGAGCAGCAATGGTTGTGTTAATTATTATATCTGTGATCTGAAATTACTATGTTTATAAAATTCCTAAAATACCCTTTAATTGACATCGAAAGAAATGAATAGGTGGAATCCAAGCCTATCACGTAGGCAAGTAATGAAAAGTTTGACGGTAAAGCTAATGCTGGAATCGTATTATAAAACATTAAAAAGATTAGGGTACTTAATTGTTAAAATTGAGAGAACATGGGCAAACATACCTTAAGGGTGAGAATTTAGGGTATTAAATTGAGATTAACCTTAGAATTAGAATATCAAATCTGATAAATAGTTTTAATGTAAATCTTAGCTGAACTAAAGGCCGCATCAGTTCACGATATAAGCAGATAAAGTGCCGTCAAACAAAATGCAATACATTAATTGGCCTGAATATTTTTGGTTTGGTAGTCAAATATTTAATTGAGATATAGTAATAATACAGTATGACTGCAATGATAGTGAGCTGCCCCATGCCAAGCAAAGCATATTTTAGTCAACGGATCAAGAACTTGAAGAAATTTGCATCATACAATAATTTTCTTCTCTGCTTCATACAATGATAGTGGCACTTATCATGCTAGCCGGATTTTCTTTTCAGCTTCATACAATAATTTTCTTCTTAAAATAAGACTTTATTCCTAAATTTGCATCAGAAATATATATATATATATATATATATATATATATAAGATCGAAGAAACTACCTCCGACGTCTGGAACGTAATAGATCTTCATTAAGGCGGTCGAATAAATCCTTTCTATCATGACGAATAATATATCCCCAAGGAACAACAATTTCTTGTGCAACTGGAAAACCAATAAACAGTCCTAGAAAAAGAAGCGTATCTATCATGTTGTTTATAGGAGGGTATAGCTTTTGTGCATTCAAAGTGAGAGAAGAACAAGTGCAAGGTTTCCGCGCACAAGTATATAACATATATAAATAGTTATAGGCTTGATTATATTTATAAAATACCTGGAATGTATTCCTTTTTTTTTTTGGGTAAAATAGGGGGCAAAGCCCAAACCAAAAAAGACCACACAGGAACAAATCTAGGTCTCAAGAGACCATTCTTATCATCATCTAAAATAGACTGCATCTGATCAGGAGGAGAAGAGAGCTCATGATAACCCAAATCCTTATGATGACCCATCTTGGCTAGAAAATCAGCAGCAAAATTGGTCTCCCTATAGACATGAAGGATGTAGCAATTCCACTGACTTTTCAGAAGCTCTCTGCACTTGGTAAGCAACACAGACATAGGATGAGAGTCCACCCAATCTCCATTAATCATATCAACAACCAGGGCAAAATCAGAATTAATAGTTATCTGACGCAAACCCAGTTGCCAAGCAAGTTTCAGACCATAATATAAGGCCCAAGCTTCAGCCACAAAGACTTCACCATGACCAAGATTAGTAGAAAATCCTGCTATCTAGATACCATCAGAATTCCTAATTATACCTCCTGCAGCAATGCACCTAGAGTCACTCATTCTAGAGCCATCAATATTAAGCTTAAAGAAGCCACAAGGAGGAGGGTGCCAAGCAAGAAACATTTGGGTTTGAGAGGAAGCCTTCTTTAAAAGGTTGTTAGCCTTATCCCATTCCAGAAGATACTCAACAATAATCTAATTAGGACGACAAGGCATTTGGAAGTGAGGCTCAAAGATAGAACGACACCTCCATTTCCAAATGAACCAGCAAGCAACAACAAAAATACTACACCACTTCAAATTCCTTATATGCCCAGCATTAGAACTCAAATTTTCCTTCAACCAACTATCAAAATCAGAGGAAAAGAAATTGAACAAACCTCCAGGTAAATAGAAGGATCTCCAAAGCGCAAGAACACGAGGATAGGAAATAAAGAGATGATGCAAAGAGTCCTCATGATAATGACAGAGAGGACAAGAAGGGTCTCTAGAAAGATGCCTTCTTACTCTCTGCACATTAGTTAAGATCTTTTTTTGATTGAGAAGCCAAGTGAACATTTTAACACAAGGAGGGATCTTCATATTCCAAATGACATTCCAAGGAGAAACCAGGGACTTCATTAAACCTAGCAGATAACTCATAAGCAGTCTTCATAGAAAAAACTCCATTTGAAGTGGGACCCCATATACAAGTATCAGGTAAAGTCCCTTCAACATAAACATGAATACTGATGATCTGCTTAACGGCTTCAGGAAGAAGAGCTTGCAAGAGCTTCTTAATGTTGCAACCAGTCCTAGAAAAATAATTAGACACAGTTTCAGTTTTATCAAACTAATCAGATAAGGGAAAATTAGTATCCACCAAAGGAACATCACCAATCCATGTATCAGTCCAGAATTTGACTCTAGTGCCATTTCCCACTCTCCACTTCATACCATCATTCAAAATGGCAGCTCCATATATCAACCCTTTCCAAGAGCTGGAAGCCAAAGTACAATTATCATCATAAGCATGGAAACAACAACTACCCCTTAAGTACTTTTTCCTTAAGTACTTCACTTTCAAGAAAACAAGATTTTCTTGATACGAAAAAAAAGAAAATTTTAAACTTACCATTACAAAGCACGCTCACTAGTCACATGTTGATTCATTTTTCTTTTCTTTGGTTATGTGGAAGCATATTCACAACCACGTGGATTCAATTTTAAAAAGAGAAAAATTTGACTTCTTGAAATTAAGGAAGAGCTCATTCTCAAAGCAAATAAGAATTTGACATTTATCAAATTTCAAAAAAAGAAAGTTAAAACAATTTAAAGAAAATAAAAAGCTTATGAAAATTGACCAAATAAGAATATGATAAAAATATGTCGTAGGAAGGCAAGGTTTGTCTTGAGGCCCACCCAAATTAAAATTCACAACACCGTTGGCATACAATACATAATATATATAACACATCCTTTCTATACAAAGTATTTTGAAAATGGGTGAGTTGGTCGAATGTTGTTTTGGAATGGTTGTGTTAATTATTATATTTGTGGTATGAAATTACCATGTTTATAAAATTCTCTTTGAAAAGCTCTTTTGTTCAATTTTGGTAAAATAAGGGTATGCAACAAAAAATAATACGTAATGATACCAAACTGTCATGTTTATTGTATTTGATTTGAGATTTTTCCCAAAAAAATTAGTAGTGGTTTCAAATTAGAGTTGTATGGTGTACGGATCCTTAGAGGAAAAATGAAGTGGCAGTTTTGGTAATCTCAAACATTTTATTTATTTATTATGTATATTTGCAGTTTGATACTAATTCGATGCCTTTTTGATGATTGAATTACAATCATAAGGGTATACAACAAAAAATCATACGTAATGATACCAAAGTGTCGTGTTTATTGTATTTGATTTGAGATTTTTCCCAAAAAAATTAGTAGTGGTTTCAAATTAGAGTTGTATGGTGTATGGATCCTTAGATAATCTTTGTAATGTCTACCATATATAATATACCTATACCATATATTTAAGATAATCTTTGTAATGTCTTTCATGTTTCCACCAAAAAAAAAAGTGTCGTGTTTACTTGACTTTTCTCAATACTCATTTTACTTCAAATCACTGATCAAACCAATTTTTCGACAAGCATAGAGAAGCATATAGCAATTTAAACCCCTATTTTTACCAACAAAAACTTACATATATTGAGTTTCATAGCACAGTGTGTCCACAACATCACATCGCATGTTGAGTTTTGTGGACACATAGGTATAAAACCCATTATAAGTACATTTTTCTCCTAAAAATTGAACATTATTTGAATTATATTATTACACAAATCAAACATGAGAATATGAATAAAAACTAATTTGCATACTATAACCAATATCTCCAAAATACTATAATGTAGTAATTTATCTCCATCTCCAGAAATGAGCTTTGTATTGAAGTTCTTAAAGATTCCACTTTGCTAAATAAATGTTACCTAGTAAAATTGGTTATGTCCAAATATGATATTACAACTCCCATAAATATCACGTCCATTTTTCCTGCCATGACTCTAATGTAGAAGTTCGTTTGTTTGCTACATATGTTAATATAATTTTTTTTGGATCACCTATATATGTAATGAATAACATCTTGAAGTGCTTGCTTTGCTTATTAAATTGGAAGAAGAAGAAATCCTCAATCATATTGATCAATATCGATATTAAACAAAAGGCAGAGAATGGTGAAACATTCAAAATACCAAAAAATACCCTTGGTTAATGCAAACATTAAGAATTGAATTATTAATTAAATAAGGAACACAACTACTCATTATCTTTTTTATGGATCATATTTTTATGGAACACAACTACTCATTAATGGATCATATTTTTATGGAACACAACTACTCATTATCTTTTTTAATTTTAAAATAAATTAAAAAATTTTTAAAAAAAAAATCCCTCGCATGCGCGGAAGAGCGTGCGGAGAGGGGAGAGGCTAGTTTAAAAAGAAAAACAAAGGTAAAAGTAAAGCAGTAATTAACGGTCTTAATTTCCTACTTCTCACTAATTAGCATTTCGTGCAGTGGTAGTTGTGTTCATTTCATTGGTACAAGTCTCAAAATCTAATCACATTGATACTGGAACGATATATATATATATATATATATATATATATATATATATATATATATATATATATATACCTGCGAGAGGCTTTTAAAAAAAATTAATTTTATTTTAGAATAAAAAAAAGATAATTGGTAGTTGTGTTTCATAAAAATAGGATTAATTATCTGATTTTTTTTAATATGAAAAGTGTGAATTTACCATATTATCCTCATTTAATTAATAATTTCAATTCTTAATGTTTGCATTAACTAAGAGCATTTTTTGATATTTTAAATGTTTCACCATTCTCTGCTTTTTGCTTTATATATAGATAGATATATATTTATGATTATTTTAATGTTAATTGCTTCCTTTTATCAGTTTCTCTATTTTGGAGTTTTTACCGTCTTATGTTTGTGATATTAATTCCTTCCTTTTATCAGTTTCTCTATCAATTGTTTTGTTTTGTTTAATTGCGTGGCAGGTTACGCATGTTCTGAGGCAACAAGTTGTTTGATGCGAAACTCCATCGCTGCTAGAACATCTGGAATATTTAGTATTTAAGTTTTGGTATTATTTTCTCATAGAAAAAAAAAAGGTAAAAAAAAAGGTTGTGATATTATAGTCTAGCTAAAGAACTTATACTTGGTGGTGGTTTTCTTCGAAATTTTCCAAATTCTCAAATACTAATTATAAATTAGACTAATTCGTCCGCAAGTTGTTTTCCAATAACTCGTTCATCCATTTCAGCAAAATAATTGATTTGTCTACAAAGTTGAGATTACAATCAATATTAAATGATACATACATAGTTTCTAATCATTTTGTCACATTTATATATGAATTACCCTCAAAAGAAAAACATTAATCAAAGATTGCTTTCTACTCATTTTGACACTATTTTTATTTTTATTTTGTGGAAAAAGAGAATTTCGTTAGCAACAATTAAATAAACTGCTCCAACCAAGGGTAGCCTCTTCAACCTAGGTTACAATAAAATTACATCATAATTAATATATGATTTACTAATATGAACCACCAGAAGTCATGTATCCGATTATTTCCTTCTTTTCTAGTATTTGTATAAAATATAGGGGTTCTTAGATCTATGTCCAAAACGATTAGCTGCAATTGGGTTTAGTCATCCACGTATTTTTGGTTTTAGATGTAGGTCCTTTGACTTTTATTAATTTTTTTTTGTTGGGTCAATTTTATCCTTTGAGGTAAATAAGCAAAACACATTTAAAATATAAATTTAATGCATTATTTCCTTTTATTAATAATAACACATTTAATCAATGAAAGTAAAGACCCATATATTATACTAATCGATCAGGCAATCCCTTACATAAAATTATGTACATGACATACAAGTAAATAGTGTTATTATTAATTTATTAGCCGCGAAAAAAACTTAGTGATAAATCGTGTTACCTATAAGTCAGGAACATAAATTAGAAGACTACCTATAAGTCATATACAAAAATAGACAAATAAAATTCTATGTTGCCTACAAAAAAAGGCACATAAAATACTATTTTACATTGTCGAAAATATGAAAAACACATATATATACCTATGCAATAGGCTATAGGACAATATGAAAAAACACATATATACAATCAAGTTTGGGTGTCCAAAGAATATTGAAAAACTAGTATAGATTTCACCCAAAAAAAAAACCATGGGTTTCCATAGACGAAAATCGGGTGTTAACAAAACCACTCAAAACAACATTATAACATTTTAGGAGCGAAAGTGGGTGTGCGGTCCTTTAAGATTGGGCCAAAGCCCAATAAATTCGTGGCCAAAATCCGCCACACCTTTAGACGATGGTCAATTTCTGCCGCGAACATCTTTTCCCCAATCTAACTAACGGTTATGTAGAAAACCCTAATCACTCAAAAATTTCAAAAATCCTTCCATCACCCAATCTCTCCATTGTGATGTTTTTTTAGTTTAAACGTATTCTAGTTGAAAAGTTGACAACAAATCCAGAATTAGTTAGTCCATATCCCAATGACTTTACCTTTTTTTTTTGGACAAACAGGCAGGAGTCCAATGACAGGGGACTACAAGCAAATGAAACATCAAAGTGAACATAGCTTGTGGATACAGATTGGAAAGAAAAAGACGCTACTTCAAAAGGCCTAAAGACATCACAAACCAACCAGTATCAGTCTAACCATTTTGTGGCGGTGGGCATGGTAGGCCATCCTTGTTTAGAATGCTTGTCCAGAGAGGATGGGGGTCGGTCAACCCAGGACAAAAGAGCGCATCCTCGAGGAAGATAGCTTGGCCAAGTGATCAGCTGCCAAGTTGGTGGTTCTGGGAATCCATGACCAATGACATTGATGAAAATTACTAGAGAATTGTTTAATGGTTTTGAGAAGAGGGTATAATTGCCACCTTCCTCTCGCAATGCTTCCTTGAACACTAGAAATCGCCTCCCGTGAGTCAGATTCGATTATCACATTATTCAACCCCTCATGGAGAGCTAACTTGCAGCCTTCCAATATTGATGAAAGGGATTTTCTGAAAAGACTTGCTTCTCCAGATAGAACTGAATACTATGGTGGCTGGTTGATACAGGCTTTGCGTAAAATTCTAACGTGTAATTTTAACTAGAGATAAATTGTAACAATTTCTAAATTGTTGGGTAAACAATCACTTTGGTTTGATCAGGAAGTGTACTGGATTTTGTCCACTCAATTTTGTAGGCATATAATCATCTTATATTTAATTCGTTTGCTCAATTAAGAAACATAAGGCATGTTGGTAACTTTTTCAGAGACGTGTTTTCTAGAAATATTTTCAAAGAATGAAAACAAGAAAACGAATTTGAATTTTCAAGATTTGAAAATGCGTGTGGTAGATTAATTAGAAAATAAAAACAACGAAAACGTGTCTGGTAGTAGAAATTGAGAATAATATTATGTGAGTTATTTTTCAAGTGTATTTTTGCTAATTTATGTTTTAAAAAAATGTATAATTTAACAAATAAAAAATTCTATTGTTTTTTTTAAAAGCTTAAACTATCTTTATCTCCTTTCTTTTTTTTTTTTCTTTTTTCTCTTTTTTCTCTTTTTTCTTTCTTTCTTCGTCCTCTTCTCTCCTTTCTCTTTTCTTCTACCTTCCCTCTTTTTCACTCTCACTCCTCCTTCCTTCCATGGCATGAATCCCATCAATCCACTTCTCTCTAGTTCCACTAATTACTGGTTGTGGCAATTAGCTTGGGTGGTGATGGTGGTTGAGCTAGGTATGTGGGGACTAACTTGTCTTAAGGGTGTAACCATAAGGTACTCAAGTGTACTCAACCAACATGTCAACTAATTACAAGTACCAAAAAAGAAAAAGGAGGGAATATAAATATAGAATTAGTCGGTTTGTGATGTGCTGTCGACAAGGGTATTGTTTTAAATGGTATTAGGTATGTTAAATATGAATTTATTATTTAAATTTTAAAAACGTTTCCAAATTAATTCCTACATCCATTTGGAGATCTTTCCAAATTCAACGTGTGTCATTAGTTACCATCCAATTAAAAAAAAATTCTATATTGGTTCCTACATTAATATACAAAATACAATAATCGATTAGTTGGGGGTATTTTAGGAATTGAAAAAGTACAATAAATTCGGTAACTTGCTGAATTGGATTCTAGTCATCGGATTTTATTTATAAAAAATAAAAATAATAAAGAGATGGGTTGTCGTTGAGGAAAAATGACTTTGAAGGTGTTAAGCTAAATTTACTATAATTTTTTGGGATTTTTGTAGAA
Organism: Prunus fruticosa; assembly: GCA_018703695.1. Classification (NCBI taxonomy): domain Eukaryota; kingdom Viridiplantae; phylum Streptophyta; class Magnoliopsida; order Rosales; family Rosaceae; genus Prunus; species Prunus fruticosa. Next base: position 8,911,619 of record CM031919.1, on the reverse strand, counting down.
ATGTCTCATGAACTTATACCTTAGTTTCAATTTGTCACCTTAAAGAAAAATTTCAGAGAAATGTCATATTAATTTTTCAAAATCCATGATTTGTCATCTAATTTTAATACCATCTAATTTTTCATCCATTTTAAGAGTATTTTAGTCTTTCCATTTTTAAGGAAAAAAAAATGAGAGTACAAAGAGATTCTCTCTCTTCCTTTCCATATTTTAAAATAACCTTTTCACTTCTTTTGAGTGTTGGAGTATGCATAGTCACCTCATCACTTATGGCATGTTTACTAATCCGGAATTGAATTAGGGGGAATTGAATTGAGGATGAATTGAATTGAGGAGGAGTTGGATTGAGGAGAATTATATTCTGGATTCCTAATGAAGTTGTTTACTAAACCATATGGATTGAGGGGAGTTAGATTCCGAATTCCTATTGAAGTTATTTACGAAATCATATGAAATTGGGGTATGAGTGGTACTAATTACTAAAATGTCCTAATTTTTTGGTTAAAGTAGACGGCATATTTGGAATTTTGAAAATTGTGTGAGGATATAATGGGTAAAAAAGATGAATTCCTAATGGGTGAATTCTCCATGAATTAGATTACCACCTCTTATTCAGGAATTGAATTCCTAATTTTGTGTGGGTCCCGCTTACTTTTCAATTCCTTGATGTGAAGTAAACACATGAATTCTCCATAGGTGGAATTCAATTCTTGATGAGAATTCCAATTCCTGATTAGTAAACATGCCATTAATACATAGCGAAATAAATTGTGAGAATCATGTATGTCGACATAGAAGTTACAATTACAAAGTATTTGAGATTTTGGTCGAAATTTATCATTCTCAGTTTTTAGTTTTGACAAAATTGGCAGTTACAGTCTTCGGATGTAATTTTAATGAGGTGATGAACTCTCAAAAACGTATTGCATGGTTGGTGTTTTAAATTGTATGGTAAAGTGAATATATGCCTGAGATGTGCCCATTTGTTTTTACTTGAAGGAAAGAAAAATAATAGTTTTTTTTTTAATTGGAAATGCCCATTGTAATAGTTTTGGTTGGACAGCCAAATCTTGGGTTTCAAATCTCCATATAATATCTTTAAAATAAAGGAATTTAGATTTCACCCTCAGATAGGATTTGTTTTTTCAAAAAAAGAAAAAATTAATGTTGTACAGACTGAGGTAATTAGCTAGCAGTTGACCCAAAAAGAGAAGAAGGGGAAATTAGGCTGGCTAACTTTTACATAGGAAGGCAGGGTGTACCTGTGGGTTTGTCTTGGGGCCCACCCAAATTAAAATTCACAGCACCGTTGGCATACAATACATAATATGTAAGTTTATATATATATATATACACATTCTTTCTATACAAAGTATTTTGAAAATGGGTGAGTTGGTCGAATGTTGTTTTGGAATGGGTGCGTTAAGTGTTTTCGTGAGCAGCAATGGTTGTGTTAATTATTATATTTGTGGTCTGAAATTACTATGTTTATAAAATTCCTAAAATACACCAATTTTCTTAAAATACCCTTTAATGGACATCAAAAGAAATGAATAGGTGGAATCCAAGCCTGTCACGTAGGCAATTAATGAAAAGTTTGATGGTGAAGTTAACACTGGAATCATATTGCAAAAAATTAAAAAGATTAGGGTACTTGATTGCTAAAATTGAGAGTACAGGGGCAAAAATACCTTAAGGGTGAGAATTTAGGGTACTAAATTGAGATTAACCTTAGAATTAGAATATCAAATCAGTTTGATAAAGATTTTTAATGTAAATCTTAGCTGAATTAATATTTGATGAAAGGGTCAAAATTTGGCTGCAAAGAAGCAACCCCTCAAAATGGAATCCTTTTATGATAATTGTTTAAAAATATTAGAGTATGTGACATTAGGGAAACAGTTTACATAATTAGTATTCAGTTAATATGAAGAAAAAAAAGATTTAACTTTCAAATTACCAGCATCTATTATGAAACTACACTAAACAAACATGTTTTGTTCAACTCAAAAAGAAAAATTGGCAGAGTCAACATATTTCTGCAAGTTTGGGCCGGAAGACACTAATTTTTCAAAAATACCCTCTTTATTATGATAAGGATTTTTAATGTAAATTGGTACAATGAGGGCTAAGCCCATATAACAACTAAACATAAATCAATCTATGCCTTAAAAGGTCATCCCTGTCATCTTGAAGGACACCAATAATACTACAAGAGAGTCAGCAGCAAAGTTAACCTCCCTATAAACATGAAAGATGTTGTAGTCCCAGGAACTCTTCCAACACGCTCTGCATTTATTAAGTTTTAAATCTCATGCAAATTATGTCTAATTTCTTCTAATTTCGTCCAAAATACCCCTTCACACAATTGAAACCACAAGGACAAAAGTGAAAAATCCAACAAACTGGAGAGACCAAAAGTGATTTGGCCTTCACTTATTATTAGGCAATTCACGTGTGGCCTAGATGCAAGTCACATAGTATTTTGGCATCCATATATAGACGGACCTAGAATTTTAAAAATGGAATAGGCTAATCCACAAACATAAATATGAAGAAGTCAATGGGTTTAGTCCTGTCAGCGGGTTTAGTTCAAACAAGACTTCAAATTTAGGGCTTCAGGAAACAGGTATTACGGAGTTACACAGTTTAGAAAGAATACGATAAAAATATGTCGTAGGAAGGCAAGGATTGTCTTGAGGCCTATCCAAATTAAAATTCACAACACCGTTGGCATACGATACATAATATATATAACACATCCTTTCTATACAAAGTATTTTGAAAATGGGTGAGTTGGTCGAATCTTGTTTTGGAATGGTTGGGTTAAGTGTTTTTGTGAGCAGCAATGATTGTGTTAATTATTATATTTGTGGTCTGAAATTACCATGTTTATAAAATTCTCTTTGAAAAGCTCTTTTGTTCAATTTTGGTAAAATAATGATATACAACAAAAAATGATACGTAATGATACCAAAGTGTCGTGTTTATTGTATTTGATTTGAGATTTTTCCCAAAAAAAATTAGTAGTGGTTTCAAATTAGAGTTGTATGGTGTATGGATCCTTAGATAATCGTTGTAATTTCTACCATATATAATATACCTATACCATATATTTAAGATAATCTTTGTAATGTCTTTCATGTTTCCACCAAAAAAAGAAAAGTGTCGTGTTTACTTGACTTTTCTCAATACTCATTTTACTTCAAATCACTGATCAAACCAATTTTTCGACAAGCATAGGTAAGCATATAGCAATTTAAACCCCTACTTTTACCAACAAAAACTTACATATATTGAGTTTCATAGCTCAGTGTGTCCACAACATCACGTCACATGTTGAGTTTTGTGGACACATAAGTATGAAACCCATTATAAGTACATTTTGCGTCTAAAAACTGAACATTATTTGAATTATATTATTACACAAATCAAACATGAGAATATGAATAAAAACTAATTTGCATACTATACCCAATATCTCCAAAATACTATAATGTAGTAATTTATCTCCATCTCCAGAAATGAGCTTTGTATTGAAGTTCTTAAAGATTCTCTCTCTCTCTCTCCAAGTGCAGGCAGGCATGCACATGCAGACTGAGTTATTCGGCCACTTAGTTTGGTGTACAACGCCTGCCAGTAGGGTTTGATCCAGAATATAAATTAAGGTGGATGTTTAATAAAGCTGAAATATGCAGTTGCACCTCAGGTAACATAGTTGTTACTTGTTAGTTAGGGACATCACTACTGACAATCCCTAATACCGGACCAAAGACTATCTGCCTAGCAGTGAGCCTACAAATGGGTGTTTAAATGTTTCATAGGATGTTTTAAGGTAAACCAGATAAGTATTTACTGAACTTTGTGATTGGCTGTGATTCAGGGCAGTGCAGCTCTGATGGAATTCCAGAGCTAGATGGCCTGAGCGCGAGTCGGTTGATGGATCTTCTCCATGGTTCTGAATTTGTTCTGACTTATGAAGACAAGGATGATGATTGGATGCTTGTTGGTGATGTTCCTTGGAAGTAAGTTTCAAATGTTCTGTGCTATGGCTTTTTGAACCGAATTGCATGAGTGATGATTTTGAATAAAAAAAAATATTTAGCTGATGTAGTAGACTCACGGAAATCTGTCATGGGAATTATCTTAACTGATTCTTGATTGACTTGTATAATAGTAGTGATTTTAACTTGCAGACGCGTTTTGTTGCAGAATTATGCATCACCTGATATAAAACGTAGTGCTGCCTTTCATTTCATTATCTTACTTTTCCTCAGTTCACCTGATCTAAAATTTGACAGTCAGTGAAGTCTGTTGTCTTTAGATGTTAATCTGTTCTCATGTTGTCACTGTGTAATATGACAGGATGTTCACTGAGACGTGTAGGAGGCTAAGGATCATGAAAGGTTCCGAAGCAATCGGGCTAGGTATGTTCCGCAATTATAAACTAGCAAAGACACATTTTCAGTTTTATCTGCACATCCCAGCATAGCCTATGTTTTCTTTTATCACTGATCAATCATATATTTGCCCATGACTGCGAGGAATATGGTGGTATTTTATTTTCTTTCGATGTTTAAACTCTCAGATTGTTGTAATCCATCTTGTAATGTATCTGATCACTGTTTTTGCTCGCAGCTCCAAGGGCCGTGGAGAAGTGCAAGAACCGCAACTGACATAAACTGTACTAGCTGGAAATGGCATTCTTCTGAGTATTGAAACCTTTCAATGGACTTTAAGTTGGGTGCTTGTTGCAGATTGCTACTTATGTTTCAGTATCCTAGTTTTTGTCTTTTATGGATTGGAAATTTTCCTACTAGTTAGAAAGTTTTTCACTGGAGATGTCCAGATTCTGTGTTTGTTTTGCTGCTATTTCTCTTATGTACCATATATTCTAATTCCTATGTAAACGGTCCTTGCTGCTGATTTGAGAAGAACAACTGTATGTATAAGTCCTTGTCCATCCAATGATTTTGAGATTAGCTGCTGATTTGAGAAGAACAATAAAGAACTGATTTGAGTTTGTTTGGCCTGTTCAAAAACCTTAGAAACTAGCATATGCATTATTCGCCTTGTCGCAACATTTTCGGCTTAGACAACTTTGATTCAATAGCTAATGGACACCAAGCCTTTACAGAAACAGAAAGTTGGAGTTACACTAAAATTCAGCTTGTTCTAGAGATTAAACTAAAACCATAGCGTTTCCAAAATTCAAACATAACTGTCATTAAACTAAAACCATGCAGCTATTAAGTTTGGGATAGAGAACTTGGTCTGGAACTAAAATTTGACATAGGAACAGGCTACTGAAAACAAGGAAATCTTGAATTAATTGAATTTATAAATATTACAACAGACAAGTTAACTGAATCAGTTCAAATAAGAAACTGGACAGCTGAAAACAAGTCAAAATGGTCCATCTATGACATGATACTTACTAAGTTACTTGTACAGAACAATTGTCACTCAGATTGATTCCACAAATTGACTATAGAAAGACAAATAAATCAAAGGAAATAAACGAGCCGAAAAGCTTTTGAGAAAAATGCATGCATATTGCATAATATGAACAACTATTGAAAGCTAAATAACATATCTGAATCTAGACAGCTCTAAAATTACTGTTTAGATATCTGAAGGTAAGCCATCTGAGTATATCCATTAAATACAGAAGGATCCAGTCTGGTTGAACCAAGCCGTTGGAATAAGCCATACCGGCCATCTTCAACAAAGGGAGTTACTGCACGAGCAGGATCATATCTAGTTTGATGGGTGAGGGATGGACCTGCCACTGGTGGCACCTCCCAGTAAACATCAAGAATTGATTCAACAAACTGACTATTCTGAAAATGTTCTGAAAATGAAATCCGCTTATTACTTTTACTGTTGTTAATGTTAAAGTCATCCAGCATATATCCTCTAACACCCCACCATGCTTCACCTGGGCCACAAACTTCGTCAATATCCACTGCTTTCTCCCAGAACTTCTTCCTTCTTGACCTAATCCTAGCTTCATCACTGTCTTTAAAGCAGCTGTGACCACCTCCTGCAGCACCCAAAAGAAAAAAACTAAGACCAAATCTACAGTAAAAAAATTACTTGTTGAAGCAATAAACCACAACCAACAGATGAAACAGATAATTCTATGGGGAAAAAAAACCAAAAAACCATTCAACCACAAACCAAAGAAAAACACACATTTCTACAAAAATGAGGAACATATTTGGCCACACACTTAGTCTTTCAGCAATTACTCACTCCTTGGTTATACTACTAGGGTTTCTTTTATTTAACAAAATTATTTACCAGTATTCAATCCACACTACATCAACTAAAGTTACTTTGGCCTTCATAAGAAAGAAAGAGGGCAAAGGCATGAATGCATATTGTAACATAAAGAAAATGACAAAAAATAGTTGAAAAATGAAAAATAACAAGAGAGAGCATGAACCTCTTATATAGGGTTGATCACATATCTGCCTTAAGGAATAATGGTCTCCTGTTCCAGTATCATAATTATCCTGGAAAACCAGCTTTCAGAGCCTGCCGAACTCTGCTCACCAGAGCATAAAATTTGAAAAAGTCAGCAATCAGGATTTCTGGTGATTGTTCAACAATGAATGGAAGGAGCACAATTACATTGAGATATTGTAAGTACCTTTTGAGTTCATTTTGATGGTCATCGAAAAAAATAAGAACACGGCTGAGATCAGTAATCCCATGTTTCTTCATTAGTTTTCGCCAATCAATACTTCCAAAGTCCAAAAAGTCTTTTCCAGAAAAGTAAGTGCAGTTCCCATCAACATATGCAGGCCCCTTCTTTAAATACTTTTCAGGATGCCGGGGTGTAAGGGTTATAATTGGCGTGTCTGGCATCGATTGCCACAAAACCCAAGTGGAATGCCCCTTGAAAGCCCTGCTCTCAATCATCAGATCTGGCTTTAGCCAATGCACAATGAACCAGAGCCCAAAGCTGTGGTCAAAACCCATCCCAAACTGGTTGTTTTTTATTGGTCATGTTTCATATATAGGTACAAACACTTCCAAGCCCATGATTAAATCCTTTGATGTCCATTCAACTGTTTTTCCATGTTTCGATCTGCCTTTTGCCAAGGATAACATTATAAGAATCACAAAGGTATGAACCCAAGAACTCACACTAAAAGCAAGGATTCTAAGCTCAATAAAATAACTCAAAATTCCCCACATTCACTCATAAAGAACCCACCAGGGTTCACATACTACCAACTTCAAGAACATTAAGCAGCGGGACTGACATGGGCATTGGCCCTCATATTTAATGCAACAAATCCTAACTTTAATTAGACTTCTATACCGCAGATTTTAATGGGGGTGTTAAATTCAGTCAGAATGGTTGGTTTGCCACACTTTGATTATGAACAAATGCTAGACAAGTCTAAAACAGAAAGAAAAGTTCGTAAATATAAACATATCTCATACCAGCAAGAACTACAATCCAAAATACGCACATCACAATTCCTTTTGAAATATGAACTTAATGAAGCTACTACTAAGCCAGTGCAACTAAATTCATTGTTCACTCAAGTCAACTCAACTGAGCTAAATTTTCCAACTTTTCTTACAAACCCATAAAGTGAAAGACTTGAAATTGATTCCAAGCACCCCAATTACTCAGTTACGAAAAAAGTCTACATCTTTTCTTGAAGGCAACGAAACGAAGCCCGAAACTCTAGCAAACCCTTGATCCGAAATTGACATCAAAACAACACCCAGATCCATCAATCTATTATATATTGGTCAAATATTGGTCAAATCTCACGTTGCCCCATAAAACTGAAACTCAAAGCGATCCTGAACTATTAATGTAATCCCACCAAAAATTAAAATTTGAGTTGTCCCTGTAGTTGGGCTATGCTTAGAGGCCCCCCTCCGAAGCAATTCAGGCCTAGCTTGTTCTATTTGGGCCTTAAGCTGCAGTTGTACCCAATATAAAATAATTTGAAGCCTAACCAACATCATTTTTGTGGTGAATTTTTCTTATGAGATTCATTCAAGAGGGGAATAATGGTGGTTGGGTTAAGGACTCGTCTTATGTTGGCTTAATTAATGGTTGTAGGGACTCTCGTCTATATCGTATTTATCGGGGAGCAGATTGTGTTGTTGATCATTTATTTGTTATAGTTGGGCATACTTCTTCTTTGGGCTTGCATAGTTTTTGCTGTCTTTTTTTAACTCTTTTGTTTTTTCCTTGAACGGTGATAGATTACGTTGTACTTTACACTTGATCCGAAGTGTTCTTTGTTAGTTATTTTTTGTTTTTTAGATTAATCCTGCTTTGTAACAAAAAATTAAGAAGAGGATGAAGTCAATATATAATAGGAGGAGGCAGGGCCACAATGGTCCGGTTCGGGTCAAGTAGTTGGTGATTCGGGTTGTGAAGAAGGAGATGGGCAAGTGTTTTTTTCAGAGATAGTAAATGTTGTCTTTTATCTCCTTATACCATTTATTAATCAAAATTTTGTTTCCCAAATTTGAATTTTTTTAAAGTTAAATGTTCAAGAAAATAAATTACAATGATATAAACTAAAATTAAATTAAGAATAAATTAAACATATAAAATTATTTTAGAGTTAAATTATTTTTAAACAATTAATAAAATTGAGTATGAGATATACATGAATAGTTCTATTTTAGATCAGAAAATTTGGGAATTTAGCTCATCCCATTTTGAAATCCTGAGTCTATCCTGACCCATCACTTAATATTTAGCGAAACAATTTATGAGAGGTCAAGAGGTTGCAGAAGAAGGGTAAGGTTTTTGCAAGTGTGAAAGATTTAATTTCCTTTTTACTGCACTTGCGCAATTCTTCGATATTCATTATGCTGTCTCCCTCTCTTTCTAGGTATATATACTTAAAGAAATTTGTACTCAAACATGTCAACCTAAGTACAAGTACCGAAAAAGAAAAAGAAGGGAATATAATTATAGAATTAGTCGGTTTGTGATGGGGTGTCGACAAGGGTATTGCATGGTTGGTGTTTTAAATGGTATTGCCTTGCTCAATAACAAATATTAAAGCAAAACATTAGACAATATCATGTGTAAGTACTAACCAAAAATCCAAATCGACCTCAAAAAGAGAAATCCAAATCCATCCTAAATAGTTCATGACAAAATAATATATAGACGTTCAAATCCGCCTCAAATAGTTATAATAACAATTTTACAAAATCAACAAAATAACTAGAGTTTCCCCGAATCTGCCCTACGTGATACTCAAGGGTGAAAAAGCCTAACTCCACTCGGATCAAAGAGTCTGTTGTGCCATTATGCATCCCTGCAAAGGGTCTGTTGCTGGGAGGGAGATTGCTGCTATGAAGGTGCTTGGGTTTTACGCTTTGAGAGTAGGTGAAGCCTTCGCATTTGTATGATCAATAATATAGCACAAAAATAATCATATCAGATATAGTAGTTCAAATAAGATTTTATTGCTATTAAAGGAATGACTTTTGTTAACCGATACATTAAAAAGAAGGAAAAACACTAATCCACATAAATATGAAGTCAATGGGTTTAGTCTAGTGAAAAAAAAACATTTGACTTGCATAATAGTGGTCTAAAGTTCGAACTCTTATGGCACTTTCGTAGTGTGTGTAAGAGAAACTCTCCTCTCCTTTGTAGTTTAGATTATTGATAATACTAAAAAAAAACATAAATATAACATCACAATTGAGAAGAGAATAGTGAGAAGAAACACCTGAAAAGTTTAAAAAATATATAAAAGATCGAAGAAACTACCTCCGACATCTCTGGAACGTAATAGATCTTCATTAAGGCGGTCGAATAAATCCCTTCTATCATGACGCATAATATATCCAAAAGGAACAACAATGACTTGTGCAACTGGAAAACCAATAAACAGTCCTAGAAAAAGAAGCGTATCTATCATGTTGTTTATAAGAGGGTATAGCTTTTGTGCATTCAAAGTGAGAGAAGAACAAGTGCAAGGTTTCCGCGCACAAGTATATATATAACATATATAAATAGTTATAGGCTTGATTATATTTATAAAATACCTGGAATGTATTCCTTTTATTTTGTTTACTTCACTTGCAAGAAAACAAGATTTTCTTGATACGAAAAAAAGAAGACAATTTTAAAGTTACCATTACAAAGCACGCTCACTAGCCATTACCCTTTTGTTTTCTTTCCAGTTTTGCAATTATGTGTTATTGTGATAGTTATAAATCAATTCCTAATTACAAGTCTCAATAAGGGAAAGACGTGAACTGGTGCTAAATTACATTACAAGTGGTATTATAAATACGGAGACAAAACCTAATAGGTAAGAATAATTTAAGACTAGAATCACAATCAAATATGGATCCAAGCTCAAACATACGTATATATATACTTGAATTCATCTTGTGATCAACATGAGTCACTAGTGCTAAGCCCTAAACTCTCACAAAATATATACTTTTCTTCGTCTACCCAAAAAAAAAATATCCCCAACTTTAAATTTTTCCTAATCTTAATTAATGGCAACGAAAAATATTTCAACTCTTGTGTTGGGACTGATGGGAGCGGCCTTCTTTAAGTTGATATGTAACTATATCTCTACATATAGAGAAACAGCTTCGGTACTTAGAGAAATTGATGAAAAGATGGAAGAGATTCGGAATACGTGGAGGTCAGTATGTAGTTTCATATTTAATTTAGCATTCTTTTTTATACCTTGATCTTGACTTTGATGCTTTGAGTTTTCTGAGGAAAACCTCAAAGATTAATATTCCAATTTGAATTCCCAAGCCATTGCATTAATTATAAATTTTGCTTCAACATTATTATATTTTGCCTTGCCTTGTATGTGTTAATAGCCATGAAGAATTTAGAGAGCTTGTTGGTCGGGACATGGACGGCTTCTTCAAAGACTATGACCAGTGGACGAACTATTTCGACTTCTTCTAGTATCTCAAATACTGGTTAATTAGCTTTTTTGGCATCAAGTGTTTGGAGGCTTATTCTTCTAGTACCACTACAACTACGAATTCATCTTATTATTTCATTTTCCATCAAGTGTTAATCAGTGGAGTGGTATTGTAGTTAGGATATATTTGGAGGCTTATTTTTTTTGCATTAATATATATATATCATGATAGAGGTATCATGTTCAACTCACATGGATGATGAGGACGATATATATTTTTGAATGTTGTTTTGGAATGGGTGCGTTAAGTGTTTTCGTGAGCAGCAATGGTTGTGTTAATTATTATATTTGTGGTCTGAAATTACTATGTTTATAAAATTCATAAAATACACCAATTTTTTTAAAATTACCCTTTAATTGACATCGGAAGGAATGAATAGATGGAATCCAAGCCTGTCACGTAGGCAATTAATGAAAAGTTTGATGATGAAGTTAACGCTGGAATCATATTGCAAAGAATTAAAAAGATTAGGGTAATTGATTGTTAAAATTGAGAGTACATGGGCAAACATACATTAAGGGTGAGAATTTAGGGTATTAAATTGAGATTAACCTTAGAATTAGAATATCAAATCAGTCTGATAAAGATTTTTAATGTAAATCTTAGCTGAATTAATATTTGATAAAAGGGACAAAATTTGGCTGCAAAGAAGCAACCCCTCAAAATGGAATCCTTTTATGATAATTGTTTAAAAATATTAGAGTATGTGACATTAGGAAAACAGTTTACATAATTAGTATTCAGTTAATATGAAGAAAAAAAAAATGTAACTTTCAAATTACCAGCATCTATTATGAAACTACACTAAACAAACACATTTGTTCAACTCAAAAAGAAAAATTGGCAGAGTCAACATATTTCTGCAAGTTTGGGCCGGAAGACACTAATTTTTCAAAAATACCCTTTTTATTATGATAAAGATTTTTAATGTAAATTGGTGTATTCGACCATGCTGGGCCAGCCCATCAAAACAAAGCTATTGGTCAACTTGGGCTTGACTTTGCAGATTGTTGACCAATTAACATGGCGGGTTGGGTTGGGTTGAGCACAATAACTTTTTCAGAAATAAATTTTGAAAGTGTTTATTTTTTGTTACAATGAGGGCTAAGCCCAGATAACAACTAAACATAAATCAATCTACGTCTTACAAGGCCATCCCTGTCATCTTGAAGGACACCAATAATACTGCAAGAGTTCAGCGGCAAAGTTAAACTCCCTATAAACATGAAAGATGTTGTAGTTCCGGAAACTCTTCCAACACGCTCTGCACTTATTAAGTTTTAAATCTCATGCAATTCAAGGTCACATTACAAATTATGTCTAATTTCTTTTAATTGCGTCCAAAATACCCCTCCACACACCTTGATGATCTAAACCTTGAATTGTCCCTTGCACCACCGAATGCGCAGATAAGGGCTCGTCCAAACCATGTCTTCCCAAACTCCACATATCATCACGGTACGGCCTCAAACTTTGCTGAGGTAATACCGAACTTTTCTTGAGGCGGTGTCGAACAGAGCAGTGCTGCTAGAAGGCATGATTGGCAGCAAGCTCACATCGACAGATCATCTGCATATGGCAAAGAGGTTCTGACAAAGCAGCGGTGGAGGAGTCCCACAACTTAACTGTGCTCCATGCGGTCTCGGCTACCAATTTGGGCATGCGATTGCTGGCGAGAACACGGGAGTGTGCCGCGATGAGCGAGGAAATAGCTTCCTTGAAGGCTATGGTGGCAGACTCCAGAAGCGGCTCTCCTTTGCCAATCAGCACGTGGAAGCACTGGAGAGAAAAATGAGGACCATGTGGAGCTGCTGCAGATTCTGCAAGTAAGAGATAACAGAGCCATGCCATGAAGATGAAGATGAAGAAGATGTTGTTTTTATTTTTAATTTACTTGAATGTTTTTTTTTTTTTTTTTTTTTTTTTTTTTTTTTTCTTTGTTTGTAATGTTTGAGTGAAATAAAAATGTGTTTTTAACACTCAGAAATAAACTAACTAACCACACCGGGTAAATAAATACATAAACTAACTTAACAAAACAAAAAAAAGAAAACAAAGAAGTTCCAAATTGAATTTTTTTAATTTATTATTATTTACAACTAACTGACCACACAAAGAAAAAAAACAAAGAAGTTCCAAATTGCAATTTACAAGGAAAAATAAATAAAAACTCAAATTTCTAATTTTTTTTTTAATTTTTTTTTTGTTTTTTTGTTTTAAACACACAAATATACAAGCAACTCATGGATGACCAGTTAAGGGCCTCAGAAAACACAGCCAGGGGATCCGGGAAGGTTGGAGGGGTCACAAAGGTCCCACTTAAAACCCAAACTTCTTAAGACACCGAAGGTGTCGCCTAAAGAACTCCTAGACACTGGATTGACGGAGACGCTCAGCTGGAGTTACCACAAGTCAGCTCATATAAAAAATCTTTTTAATTTTTTTTTTATAAAAAAAAACAGAAATTTAAAATAATAACAAGTAAAGAGAAAGGATTGAAATGCTCCCCCTTGAAGCGATTAGGTCGAGCGTGATGCATTTGGAGGTCGCGACTTCTCCCACTACTCCACACTCCCCATTCTTATGATTGAGGTTACCATCTCTCTCCATTTTTATTAAGCTGACATTACTTGCTAAAACAAACACAGAAAACTTGAAACAGAATTAAAGGATTAGGAAATAAAAACTAAAATGGAAAGGAAAATCAACACACGTCCAATTTCATTCTTCAAAGTAATAAGCAGCAAAGTAAATCAAAACTAGCTTATGAAGTTCGTTCTTTCTCAAATATGATTATCCATATGGTGTGTGGTTTTAATCAAGTATTCAGAAAAAAGCATTTAGCTATGGTGTTTAGTCTAAACACAAATTCCGAACCCATTAAGAACAAGAAGAACAATAAAGAACCAAGTAGAATTTAAACATGGTGTTTGTCTTCAATATCTACCCATTCATTTACTAATCAGTCCAAGAGTCATATAGTGTTTATGTAAACTTGAACAAGATATTTAATTAAGAGCAAGTGAATGAAACCATAAACTAGAAATAATCAACATGCTACTTGAACCTTTTTGTTTTTGGGTGTTGTGTAAGCTGGGACTCAAACCCAGTTCTCTTGCTTGTCAGGCAATTGTCCTTGTCCGTTGGACTACAAACACAACTTATCAATTAACCTCATTAACTTTAAAACATGAAACTGTCCAGTTGTGAAAAAGATAAAAATAAATAAAAAGTAGGAAAACCAAATAGAATCAAACAATGTTACCGATCCCCGGCAACGGCGCCAAAAACTTGTTGCGTAGATTTAGCTGCATCAAAATGGGTTCAACTGCATCCTCAACTTGTGATACTCGCAAGTGCACGAACCGTTGGTAGTATAGCATATGTAAGTGCGAGGTCGATTCCACAGGGATTGGTGATTGAATGATCCAATTCAATTTTCCTACACAAAACAAAAATGAAAACAAAAGAAACAAAACAAGAAGAAAGAATGTACATTACAAGAAAAATAAATTACAACTAAGAAAACATTAAGTGAACTAGAAGAACTTTGAGGAAGAAAGGAAGTGTTTGGGAAAAGTGTTTGAGGACAGGGAGGCTTTTTTGGAGAAGAAAGTAGAAGTAGAGAATTGTTTGAGAAAGTGTTTGGAGAATTTGATGAAGAAAGTGTTTGGAAACTTGGAGGATTTTGGAAGAGAAGGTTTGAGAACATTGGGAATTTGGAAGAGAGGAGAGATGTGTTTGAGAAAGAGAAGGGAGGAGTGTTTGGGAAGTGTTTGAGAATATGGAAACTTTTGGAGAAGAAAGGAAAGTGGTGTTTGAGAACTTTGTGGATTTTGGAAGAGCATGTGTTTGAGAGCTTTGAGAAGGGAGAAGAAAGTGTTTGGAAAGTGTTTGAGAATTTGATGAAGGAATGGGAGAAGTGTTTGGGAAGTTGGAGGATGTTTGTGAACTTGGAGAATTTGAGAACTTAGGGAAGGGAGAGAAAGGTGTTTGTGAAGTGTTTGAGACATGGAGACTTTTGGAAGAGAAGGGAAATGTGTTTGGGAAATTTGGAGAACTTGATGAAGGAATGGGAGAAGTGTTTGGGAACTTTGAGAATCTTGGAAGAGAGTGGGAATTGTATTTGGGAAATGTTTTAGAGCATGGAGAACTTTAAAAGAGAATAGAGAAGTGTTTGGAGATTTAATAAAAAGAAAATTTAGTAGAAGGATCTTATTACAACAATTGAGAACTACAAAGGGAAACTAAGAGAATTTGAGGGAGAGAAGGGAAGGGAGCTCTAGAGGAGTGCTTGAGAGCTCCCCCCCTTGGGGTGTTTTTACAAGCATAGAGAACTTCCCTATTTATAGGCCTAGGGGAAGTGAAAAATCTGAATTCAAAATGGCTAATGCATACAACACTTGAATTATAAAATCTGAAATGGTTGATGCACTTGTAATAGAAAATCTGAAATGGGTGATGCACTTCACCAATTAATCCCACTAGCAGCCCTAGCTCATCTTCATGTCACCATGACCAAGCTTCCAACCAGAAATGATAGCTCATGCCTAGCTCACCATGACCAAGCATCCAACCAGCACATGCTGAGGTCAGCATGACCAGCAACTTCAAGGGCTTACAACTTGGGCTTCTCTTAATCAAATTAGGACTTTAAGCACTTGAAATTGAAGTTCAGAATGTCTTCTTTCCAGCCATATGTTATTTGGGCCAATCCAAGGTCGGAGGAAGAAGTTAAGGCCAAAATAAATTGCTAACTCATTTTCCGCGCTGATAAGATCCATCCTGAGCATGGTTCTGTGTTTGCTAGCTAACGGACTCCACATTTATCCAACGGGGCTGAATTTTGGATATGTTATAGTACACACCCATTGGAACAACTTTCATGAAGAATGCCGCCTCATTCGAGCTATGTAAGGTGCTGAAACAAAGCTTGCAATGTGACCTACGGAACTGGACTGTAGCCAAAATGAATTTGTCTTTAAGCTCTTCTTCCCTTCATCCAAATCAGGCCCTAACATGCTTGAATTGCATGAATTATGTTCTCCAAAGCCATCATTGTTACCTAAAGCTCAATTAACTGAAAGATAAACACAAAAAGGATTAAAAGCACAAGTTTAACTCAAAAACATAACCAAATCATAAGCTAGAAGGGTAAGAAATAATATACAATTATGAACCGATCAATAACCTTTGACAGAACAGGGTTGTTTGCAGCCAAAAAGAACTCCAACACAAACCATGGCTGAGATCAAGTGTTTGAAGACTGGCCTAATAAATTGGTCAAGTTATGTACATATAACTCATAACTATGTCTCTTCCTTGTTCAAAACTTGAAATTGTAGAGAGAGGTTGAAGTAATTGAAGGTAGGTGAAGCAGTTGTGGTTGTATTCTTGCCTTCAATTGAGACTATTTGATCACTTGTGATTGATTTGGGATCATATGACAAAGGTTAAAGTATTCGTTCCCTTTTTCATTAATTCCTCATAACACCAGTTTAGTTGCTTTTACAATGACGGGATTTAATTAAGTCTTTTGCCTTAATAAAAAAAAAGAATTACATGGATAATCTACATCATGAATTTTATTTATTTATTATCTTTAGAATAATTAATTTTTTAATTAGATTGTAGTCCATCTAGCTTCACATCCTTGCTTAGGTGTCACATGTTGATTCATTTTTCTTTTTTTTGCTTACGTGGAAGCATATTCACAACCACTTGGATTCAATTTTAAAAAGAGAAAAATTTGACTCCTTAGAATTAAGGAAGAGCTCATTCTCAAAGCAAATAAGAATTTGACATTTGTCAAATTTCAAAATCAAAATAAAGAAAGTTAAAACAATTTAAAGAAAAGAAAAGACTTGTGATAGTTATAAATCAACCTAATTACAAGTCACAATAAGGGAAAGACGTGAACTGGTGATAAATCACATCAGTATATTACAAGTGGTATTATAAGTAGGGAGACAAAACCGAAGATGCATCATTGGTTTTCAAAGGGAGCTGTTGGATTCCAACGTCCCTTTGATGTGAGCCTTCCACGTGTCCAGCAAGTTGGCTTTGTCTTGCCATTCCTTCACATGCTGCGCAATTCGGCTTCAACTTGAGGCTCATGTCACGTAGGCAGATAACAGATTTTCTGACAATCTCGCTAACGGAGGGGGCTCTCTTGTAATTTTTCATGACGTTGTATATGTAATTGTAAATTTTCGATAGGTTGGGGTGTTGCGTAGATTCAGCTGCACCAAAATGGGTTCAACTGCATCCTCAACTTGTGATACTCGCAAGTGCACGAACCGTTGGTAGTTTAGCGTATGTAAGTGCGAGGTCGATTCCACAGGGATTGGTGATTGAATGATCCAATTCGGTTTTCCTACACAAAACAAAAATGAAAACAAAAGAACATAAAACAAGGATTTTGTACAACACTTGAGAACATGGAGAGTTTTTGGAGAGATAGAGGAAGGTGTTTGGGAAGCTTGAGGATTTTGGAAGGGAAATGAAGGTGTTTGTGAAGTGTTTGAGACATGGAGACTTTTGGAAGAGAAGAGAAATGTGTTTGGGAAATTTGGAGAAGGGAGGAGAGATGTGTTTGAGAAAGAGAAGGGAGGAGTGTTTGGGAAGTGTTTGAGAATATGGAAACTTTTGGAGAAGAAAGGAAAGTAGTGTTTGAGAACTTTGTGGATTTTGGAAGAGCATGTGTTTGAGAGCTTTGAAAAGGGAGAAGAAAGTGTTTGGAAAGTGTTTGAGAATTTGATGAAGGAATGGGAGAAGTGTTTGGGAACTTTGAGAATCTTGGAAGAGAAAGTGTTTGGAGAACATGGGGAATTTGGAAGGGAAGAGACATGTGTTTAGGGTTTGGAGAGTGTTTGGAAGAGAATAGAGAAGTGCTTGAGATTTAATAAAAAGAAAATTGAGTAGAATGATCTTATTACAACAATTGAGAACTACAAAGGGAAACTAAGAGAATTTAAGGGAGAGAAGGGAATGGAGCTCTAGAGAAGTGCTTGAGAGCTCCCCCCTTGGGGTGTGTTTACAAGCTTAGAGAACTTCCCTATTTATAGGCCTATGGGAAGTGAAAATCTGAATTCAATATGGCTAATGCATACAACACTTGTTTTATAAAATCTGAAATGGTTGATGCACTTGTATTAGAAAATCTAAATTGGGTGATGCACTTGTATTAGAAAATCTTGAATTGGTTGATGCACTTCACCACTAAATCCCACTAGCAGCCCTAGCTCATCTTCATGTCACCATGACCAAGCTTCCAACCAGAAATGATAACTCATGCATAGCTCACCATGACCAAGCATCCAACCAGGAAATGGTTGTGTTTTCGTGAGCAGCAATGGTTGTGTTAATTATTATACTTATGGTCCAAAATTACCATCTTTATAAAATTCTCTTTGAAAAGCTCTTTTGTTCCATTTTGGTAAAATAAGGGTACACAAAAAAATGATACGTGATGATACTAATGTGTCGTGTTTATTGTATTTGATTTGAGATTTTTCCCAGGAAACTTAGTAGTGGTTTCAAATTAGATTTGTATGGTGTACAGATCCTTAGAGGATTTACTTTGTAATGTCTTTCATGTTTCCCAAAAAAAAAACGTGTCGTGTTTACTTAACTTTTCTCAATGCTCATTTTACTTCCAATAATCCCATTGGTTATCTTTTCTTTAACAAATTTAAAATAAATAAAAACTTTTCCCCATATTTTGTGAATTAATGACATAACCCTCATCATTTATCTAACACATACTCTCTCGCAATAACCATTGCCCTTTTTTTTTTTCCCCCGATTTTGATTTTAAGTTTTCTATGTCTTACCCAACAACTATTAATTTTTGTCAACCCCTTTAATTCAATAATAAAAATAATTTAAAATCAATTAATTTGAGGAATAGCCTAATCGAAAATAAATTCAGCGTAAATAGTTCATTGTTCTTACCAATTATAAAAACATTACATAGTTCTTACCAATTATAAAAACAAATAGTTCAATCAACGCAACCCAAAAAATTAAGCACATCTAGTAGCATGGCTTCCAACGTGTAATTCTAACTGGAGATATTTAATGATAACAATTTCTAAATTGTTGGGTAAACAATCACTTTGGTCTGAATCTGTAAGTGTACCTGGATAATGATTTAAACAATCAATTATAAAAAAAAATATTAGCTTGCAGAAATGTTAAAGACCATATAAATATAATAAGTCGTAGCTTTATTAACAAATTCAGTCGCAACGTGTTGGATAAGACCCAACGCATGGAGTGGAAAGAAAGGGGTTCGAAACCCTTTTTTGGCAAAAGTGTTGTTTCTCAACTAATTTAATTTATTTTTCAGTTTCATATCGCGATATGTTGTCCGAATAAAGCATGAAGAAGTAGGAAATAGCACTAAGTGAATGATTTTTCTTTGCAACTTAGGGCCAGTTTGGCATTACCGTGCCTGTGAAAATAATCGCTGTTAGATTTGCTGGAAGAGAAAGCAGTTTGGCGTTTGGTAAAATTTTTGTTAAAAGTGTTGTTGATATTGATTTCAACAAAATTAGAAAATAATTGTTGCATAATCATTAAACCCAATGCCTCTTCAAACTGATTTTTGCATAATCAAAAAATGACAGCACCTCATTAGCTGCTTTTCCTTATAGCTTTCTCTTACAGCAATTTTTAACAATAAGTGACTTTCTCACAGTTTACCAAACGGGTTGGGCTTCCCAATTTTTTTTTTAAATCACTTATCACCCCAAATAAGCAATGCCAAACGGGCACTTAGACATTATTGAAAATAGTTTTTTTAGGCAAAAGCTAGGGTTGGCCGCCGCGCTGAGTCTTTGAGATCGCCCAGACCAGATTCGATAAATTTCGTCGGCCCCGTGGCCTGCCTTCGTGGGGACATGGAAGAAGGCTCACTTGGAGCTGCCCCTCTAAATGCTCGGATGACCAAGCGTCAGAGAGCCTCCACGGAGTCTCCTCCAGAACATGAGCTGGAGCCTGCAGACCGCCGCCGGCCCCACCCGCACCACCCCAGCTATCAAACCCCCTACCTTCTCCTGGAGCTTCAAGGACAAACTCATGAACAAGATGAATATGGCAAAGAATCCCGGGTTGACGTGAACTCCTTGGAGACTGACTATAGAATCTGAATGACGAGGAGGATGTGGTGACCTCTCGCGCTGAGCGTGGCCTTTGTATCCAGTTCTCTGAGAAAGCTATGACTCGGTTATGTGAGCCATGGCAAAATGCGCTCATAATCAAACTCCTTGGCAGACCACACACCTACAATTTCCTTCATGCCCGCTTACAACAGAAATGAAATTTGAAGGGGGGATGGAAATTAATTGATCTTGTCAACGATTACTTTGTTGTCAAATTCGATCTTGGAGAAAAATCTTAACTTTGTTCTCACAGGAGGACAGTGGATAATCTCAGGCCAGTACCTAGTGATGCAAAAAGTGGCGTCCTGGGTTCTGCCCAGCAACTGCCCACATTACCAGAATGGCAGCTTGGATCGTGTGTCAGCCATACAATTAGAATGCTTTGATATTTGGGCGTTGAAACGCATTGGAAACCT
Organism: Prunus fruticosa; assembly: GCA_018703695.1. Taxonomy (NCBI): domain Eukaryota; kingdom Viridiplantae; phylum Streptophyta; class Magnoliopsida; order Rosales; family Rosaceae; genus Prunus; species Prunus fruticosa. The sequence goes on along the minus strand of CM031919.1, from coordinate 8,891,062 downwards.
GCTCGGGAAACTCTTAAAAGTTGACGCCCTCACAACGGCTCAGAACAGGGAAAATTTGCCAGATTATGTGTGGAACTTGATCTGACCAAACCTTTGGATGCCTTTGTTCAAATTAACCAGGTTTGGTACAACATTGAGTATGAGGGTCTCCCAGAAATCTGCTACCTGTGTGGGCACTATGGACACAAGAAAGAGCCATGTAGCCTTAAGACTGACTCTACGGGACAAAACATTGAAATTCCAAGTACAGCAGGAGCGGATGCTATGGGACAACCTGCTGAGGTGGTAAATGAGAATTCTATGACAGGAAATGAGGGGCTGAGAGAGCCATGGATGAATGTGCCCCCACAAAGGAAACCTAAAGCGATAGTTACCGAAGGTAAATGCAAACAATCAGGAGACAAAGGTCAGGGGTCCAGATTTGAAGCCTTAAGAGACATGGATGGCAATCAGAGAGCGTGCTGATCTAGGAGATGCTAGGAGTGCCAGCCAGAAACAGCCTATTCATGCAGATACCTTAAAATGGACAACTAATACTGGAAGAAAACATGGACAAAATCTAAGGTCGCCAAGTCTGGTACTAGAACAGTTTTGAATGACATTTCAAACATGCCAGCACAGAAGCAGAGTGCCATGAGCATGGGCTCAAAACTTGGAGAGCTCCCGAGTTGCTCAACTTCTAAAGCTTGGAACTCTACCTGGAAAATTGGTGATTGGAGGGAAGCTAGCCTCAGATAAGATCTCTATTAATGACCAGTTAAGCAACTGGGTCAGTGGGCAAACCATGTATAAGGAAAAAGGGTTGTATATCTTTGGGCATGAACCCCCCAACATAGATGGCAGCAATGAAGAGATTGGGAAGGAGCCTGACACCTACATGGATGCCAACACTTCCATCCATGAGCCCCATGCGGATTCCTCCTAAGACCAGGAAATGGACCTTATGAAAGGTCAAGCCCCAAGCTACCAGCGTGGTTACGACAAGGAACTAGCCTTGCAGGTTCTCCCTTTTCTACCATATCCTTTTAATGATTATTATCTGTTGGAATGTTCGAGGCGCTGCCTGCACCAAATTCAGACCTACCGTGATGGATTTAACCCGCAATCACCATGTTGATATTCTTTTTCTCTGTGAACCTCTTATCAGCGGAAAGAAAGCAACTGACACATTGAAGTCTCTTGGTTTCCCTTGCTATGAAATTGTTGACTCCGTTGGTTTCTCTTGCGGACTTTGGCTCCTATGGAAGGATACAAATGTTAATATTGAAATTCTTGGCACCACTGACCAATCTATCATTGCCTGCGTGTCCAGTTCCCCTGGGAAGACTCCTTGGCTTCTTACTACTATTTATGCTAGCCCTTGCAGTCCTAAAAGAGAAAAACTTTGGGAGTATCTTGATTTTGTCAGGAGCCGTGTCATCAACCGCCTTGGGTTCTTGCTGGAGACTTTAATGAACTGTTACATGCTGAGGATAAACTGGAGGCGCATCTGAGCATCCAACACAAAGGTTTCAGAAAGTGGTTCGATACTAATGCTATGGTTGATCTCGACTTCTATGGTCCTAAGTACACTTGGACAAATAAGCGGGTTTTCGAACGTCTTGAGAGAGCTATCTGCAATATGGGGTGAAGATGCCTTTTTGCGGAGACCCATGTCAAGCACCTTCAAGCTTTGTTTAAATCTGATCACAACCCTATCAAGCTTTGTTTAAAATCTGGTTTTGCCTCTTCTCCAGGAATAACAGGCCTTTTCGTTTTGAGGCTATGTGGCTCAAGCATGAGGGATTTAAGGATTTTATAACCCAAAAATGGCAGGAGCTCCCTGGTCCTGGATGGGTGAAATCTGTTAGGTTGGTGGAACCCCTTAAGTTTTGGAACACCCAGGTCTTTGGTCATCTAAAACACCGGAAAGCGCGACTCCTAGCTAGAATCAGTGGCATCCAAAAGGCTCTATGCTCGGGTCCAAACAGGTTTCTACAACAGCTGAAAATTTCCCTCGTAGATGAGTTTAACACCTTACTTGGGTATGAATTTGTGTTTTGGCGCCAAAAATCTAGAATCCAGTGGCTTCAAAATGGGGATAGAAACACTAAATTCTTTCACATGACTACTGTTATAAGAAGGAGAAAGAACAGAATTGAAAGACTGAAAAATGAAAATGGTGACTGGGTTGATTCTGCCGATGAGATCAAAGCTTTAGCTGCCCGCTATTTCTCCAACTTGTTCACCCAGACTCAAAATGTGCAATGCGACCTGCATACTCCTAATCTCTTCCCTACTATTGCCAGTGTGGATCTTGACCTCCTCACGAGAGATATTGATGCTATGGAAGTTAAGGATAGCCTTTTCCATATTGGTAGCCTAAAAGCCCCTAGTGCTGATGGCTTCCCTGCTAGCTTCTACCAAACATACTAGAATTTATGTGGAAAAGATATTATTGATATGGTCTCCAAAGCCTTTGCAGGCTGTCATGTGGCTGTTGGGCTAAATGATACTCTTGATAACTCTGGTTCCTAAAATTGCCAGCCCTCAAACAATGGCCCAGTTTCGCCCCATAAGCTTATGTTGCACCCTCTACAAAGTTCTGTCCAAAATCATTGTTGCTCGCTTAAGGCCCCTGATGTCTACCCCGATAAGCCCCAACCAGGTCAGTTTGTTCCTGGCAGACAAATTACTGACAATATTCTTGTAGCTCAAAAACTCATGCACAAATTCAAGAACTCTAAGGGGAGAAAGGGCTTCTTAGCATGGAAGGTTGATTTATCTAAGGCCTACGCAGACTAAACTGGAATTTTATCAGATTTGTTCTCAACGAAATTGGGCTACAACGAATTTTATCTAAGGACGCCATGTATTTTGTACTATCCCTCCCTACTTTCTTGCATGTTTACAACAGAATCCGCACGATAATAACGTGCGGACATCCGAATAAGAGAATAACTATATAGGGTATTTTGAAAATGGGTGAGTTGGTTGAATGTTGTTTTGGAATGGGTGCGTTAAGTGTTTACATGAGCAGCAATGGTTGTGTTAATTATTATATCTGTGATCTGAAATTACTATGTTTATAAAATTCCTAAAATACACCAATTTTCTTAAAATACCCTTTAATTGACATCGAAAGAAATGAATAGGTGGAATCCAAGCCTATCACGTAGGCAAGTAATGAAAAGTTTGACGGTAAAGCTAATGCTGGAATCGTATTATAAAACATTAAAAAAATTAGGGTACTTAATTGTTAAAATTGAGAGAACATGGGCAAACATACCTTAAGGGTGAGAATTTAGGGTATTAAATTGAGATTAACCTTAGAATTAGAATATCAAATCTGATAAATAGTTTTAATGTAAATCTTAGCTGAACTAAAGGCCGCATCAGTTCACGATATAAGCAGATAAAGTGCCGTCAAACAAAATGCAATACATTAATTGGCCTGAATATTTTTGGTTTGGTAGTCAAATATTTAATTGAGATATAGTAATAATACAGTATGACTGCAATGATAGTGAGCTGCCCCATGCCAAACAAAGCATATTTTAGTCAACGGATCAAGAACTTGAAGAAATTTGCATCATACAATAATTTTCTTTTCTGCTTCATACAATGATAGTGGCACTTATCATGCGAGCCGGATTTTCTTTTCAGCTTCATACAATAATTTTCTTCTTAAAATAAGACTTTATTCCTAAATTTGCATCAGAAATATATATATATATATATATATATATATAAGATCGAAGAAACTACCTCCGACGTCTGGAACGTAATAGATCTTCATTAAGGCGGTCGAATAAATCCCTTCTATCATGACGAATAATATATCCCCAAGGAACAACAATTTCTTGTGCAACTGGAAAACCAATAAACAGTCCTAGAAAAAGAAGCGTATCTATCATGTTGTTTATAGGAGGGTATAGCTTTTGTGCATTCAAAGTGAGAGAAGAACAAGTGCAAGGTTTCCGCGCACAAGTATATAACATATATAAATAGTTATAGGCTTGATTATATTTATAAAATACCTGGAATGTATTCCTTTTTTTTTTTGGGTAAAATAGGGGGCAAAGCCCAAACCAAAAAAGACCACACAGGAACAAATCTAGGTCTCAAGAGACCATTCTTATCATCATCTAAAATAGACTGCATCTTATCAGGAGGAGAAGAGAGCTCATGATAACCCAAATCCTTATGATGACCCATCTTGGCTAGAAAATCAGCAGCAAAATTGGTCTCCCTATAGACATGAAGGATGTAGCAATTCCACTGACTTTTCAAAAGCTCTCTGCACTTGGTAAGCAACACAGACATAGGATGAGAGTCCACCCAATCTCCATTAATCATATCAACAACCAGGGCAGAATCAGAATTAATAGTTATCTGACGCAAACCCAGTTGCCAAGCAAGTTTCAGACCATAATATAAGGCCCAAGCTTCAGCCACAAAGACTTCACCATGACCAAGATTAGCAGAAAATCCTGCTATCTAGATACCATCAGAATTCCTAATTATACCTCCTGCAGCAATGCACCTAGAGTCACTCATTCTAGAGCCATCAATATTAAGCTTAAAGAAGCCACAAGGAGGAGGGTGCCAAGCAAGAAACATTTGGGTTTGAGAGGAAGCCTTCTTTAAAAGGTTGTTAGCCTTATCCCATTCCAGAAGATACTCAACAATAATCTAATTAGGACGACAAGGCATTTGGAAGTGAGGCTCAAAGATAGAACGACACCTCCATTTCCAAATGAACCAGCAAGCAACAACAAAAATACTACACCACTTCAAATTCCTTATATGCCCAGCATTAGAACTCAAATTTTCCTTCAACCAACTATCAAAATCAGAGGAAAAGAAATTGAACAAACCTCCAGGTAAATAGAAGGATCTCCAAAGCGCAAGAACACGAGGATAGGAAATAAAGAGATGATGCAAAGACTCCTCATGATAATGACAGAGAGGACAAGAAGGGTCTCTAGAAAGATGCCTTCTTACTCTCTGCACATTAGTTAAGATCTTTTTTTGATTGAGAAGCCAAGTGAACATTTTAACACAAGGAGGGATCTTCATATTCCAAATGACATTCCAAGGAGAAACCAGGGACTTCATTAAACCTAGCAGATACCTCATAAGCAGTCTTCATAGAAAAAACTCCATTTGAAGTGGGACCCCATATACAAGTATCAGGTAAAGTCCCTTCAACATAAACATGAATACTGATGATCTGCTTAACGGCTTCAGGAAGAAGAGCTTGCAAGAGCTTCTTAATGTTGCAACCAGTCCTAGAAAAATAATTAGACACAGTTTCAGTTTTATCAAACTAATCAGATAAGGGAAAATTAGTATCCACCAAAGGAACATCACCAATCCATGTATCAGTCCAGAATTTGACTCTAGTGCCATTTCCCACTCTCCACTTCATACCATCATTCAAAATGGCAGCTCCATATATCAACCCTTTCCAAGAGCTGGAAGCCAAAGTACAATTATCATCATAAGCATGGAAACAACAACTACCCCTTAAGTACTTTTTCCTTAAGTACTTCACTTTCAAGAAAACAAGATTTTCTTGATACGAAAAAAAAGAAAATTTTAAACTTACCTTTACAAAGCACGCTCACTAGTCACATGTTGATTCATTTTTCTTTTCTTTGGTTATGTGGAAGCATATTCACAACCACGTGGATTCAATTTTAAAAAGAGAAAAATTTGACTTCTTGAAATTAAGGAAGAGCTCATTCTCAAAGCAAATAAGAATTTGACATTTATCAAATTTCAAAATAAAGAAAGTTAAAACAATTTAAAGAAAAGAAAAAGCTTATGAAAATTGACCAAATAAGAATATGATAAAAATATGTCGTAGGAAGGCAAGGTTTGTCTTGAGGCCCACCCAAATTAAAATTCACAACACCGTTGGCATACAATACATAATATATATATATAACACATCCTTTCTATACAAAGTATTTTGAAAATGGGTGAGTTGGTCGAATGTTGTTTTGGAATGGTTGTGTTAATTATTATATTTGTGGTATGAAATTACCATGTTTATAAAATTCTCTTTGAAAAGCTCTTTTGTTCAATTTTGGTAAAATAAGGGTATGCAACAAAAAATAATACGTAATGATACCAAACTGTCATGTTTATTGTATTTGATTTGAGATTTTTCCCAAAAAAATTAGTAGTGGTTTCAAATTAGAGTTGTATGGTGTACGGATCCTTAGAGGAAAAATGAAGTGGCAGTTTTGGTAATCTCAAACATTTTATTTATTTATTATGTATATTTGCAGTTTGATACTAATTCGATGCCTTTTTGATGATTGAATTACAATCATAAGGGTATACAACAAAAAATCATACGTAATGATACCAAAGTGTCGTGTTTATTGTATTTGATTTGAGATTTTTCCCAAAAAAATTAGTAGTGGTTTCAAATTAGAGTTGTATGGTGTATGGATCCTTAGATAATCTTTGTAATGTCTACCATATATAATATACCTATACCATATATTTAAGATAATCTTTGTAATGTCTTTCATGTTTCCACCAAAAAAAAAAGTGTCGTGTTTACTTGACTTTTCTCAATACTCATTTTACTTCAAATCACTGATCAAACCAATTTTTCGACAAGCATAGAGAAGCATATAGCAATTTAAACCCCTATTTTTACCAACAAAAACTTACATATATTGAGTTTCATAGCTCAGTGTGTCCACAACATCACATCGCATGTTGAGTTTTGTGGACACATAGGTATAAAACCCATTATAAGTACATTTTTCTCCTAAAAATTGAACATTATTTGAATTATATTATTACACAAATCAAACATGAGAATATGAATAAAAACTAATTTGCATACTATAACCAATATCTCCAAAATACTATAATGTAGTAATTTATCTCCATCTCCAGAAATGAGCTTTGTATTGAAGTTCTTAAAGATTCCACTTTGCTAAATAAATGTTACCTAGTAAAATTGGTTATGTCCAAATATGATATTACAACTCCCATAAATATCACGTCCATTTTTCCTGCCATGACTCTGATGTAGAAGTTCGTTTGTTTGCTACATATGTTAATATAATTTTTTTTGGATCACCTATATATGTAATGAATAACATCTTGAAGTGCTTGCTTTGCTTATTAAATTGGAAGAAGAAGAAATCCTCAATCATATTGATCAATATCGATATTAAACAAAAGGCAGAGAATGGTGAAACATTCAAAATACCAAAAAATACCCTTGGTTAATGCAAACATTAAGAATTGAATTATTAATTAAATAAGGATAATATGGTAAATTCACACTTTTTATATTTAAAAAAATTAAAATTAAAAGAAAAATCAGATAATGGATCATATTTTTATGGAACACAACTACTCATTATCTTTTTAATTTTAAAATAAATTAAAAAAAAAATTTTAAAAAAAAGCCCTCGCATGCGCGGAAGCGTGTGCGGAGAGGGGAGAGGCTAGTTTAAAAAGAAAAACAAAGGTAAAAGTAAAGCAGTAATTAACGGTCTTAATTTCCTACTTCTCACTAATTAGCATTTCGTGCAGTGGTAGTTGTGTTCATTTCATTGGTACAAGTCTCAAAATCTAATCACATTGATACTGGAACGATATATATATATATATATACCTGCGAGAGGCTTTTAAAAAAAATTAATTTTATTTTAGAATAAAAAAAAGATAATTGGTAGTTGTGTTTCATAAAAATAGGATTAATTATCTGATTTTTTTTAAAATTTTAATTTTTTTTAATATGAAAAGTGTGAATTTACCATATTGTCCTCATTTAATTAATAATTTCAATTCTTAATGTTTGCATTCACTAAGAGCATTTTTTGATATTTTAAATGTTTCACAATTCTCTGCCGTTTGCTTTATATATAGATAGATATATATTTATGATTATTTTAATGTTAATTGCTTCCTTTTATCAGTTTCTCTATTTTGGAGTTTTTACCGTCTTATGTTTGTGATATTAATTCCTTCCTTTTATCAGTTTCTCTATCAATTGTTTTGTTTTGTTTAATTGCGTGGTAGGTTACGCGTGTTCTGAGGCAACAGTTGTTTGATGCGAAACTCCATCGCTGCTAGAACATCTGGAATATTTAGTATTTAAGTTTTGGTATTATTTTCTCATAGAAAAAAAAAAGGTAAAAAAAAAGGTTGTGATATTATAGTCTAGCTAAAGAACTTATACTTGGTGGTGGTTTTCTTCGAAATTTTCCAAATTCTCAAATACTAATTATAAATTAGACTAATTCGTCCGCAAGTTGTTTTCCAATAACTCGTTCATCCATTTCAGCAAAATAATTGATTTGTCTACAAAGTTGAGATTACAATCAATATTAAATGATACATACATAGTTTCTAATCATTTTGTCACATTTATATATGAATTACCCTCAAAAGAAAAACATTAATCAAAGATTGCTTTCTACTCATTTTGACACTATTTTTATTTTTATTTTGTGGAAAAAGAGAATTTCGTTAGCAACAATTAAATAAACTGCTCCAACTAAGGGTAGCCTCTTCAACCTAGGTTACAATAAAATTACATCATAATTAATATATGATTTACTAATATGAACCACCAGAAGTCATGTATCCGATTATTTCCTTCTTTTCTAGTATTTGTATAAAATATAGGGGTTCTTAGATCTATGTCCAAAACGATTAGCTGCAATTGGGTTTAGTCGTCCACGTATTTTTGGTTTTAGATGTAGGTCCTTTGACTTTTATTAATATTTTTTTGTTGGGTCAATTTTATCCTTTGAGGTAAATAAGCAAAACACATTTAAAATATAAATTTAATGCATTATTTCCTTTTATTAATAATAACACATTTAATCAATGAAAGTAAAGACCCACATATTATACTAATCGATCAGGCAATCCCTTACATAAAATTATGTACATGACATACAAGTAAATAGTGTTATTATTAATTTATTAGCCGCGAAAAAAACTTAGTGATAAATCGTGTTACCTATAAGTCAGGAACATAAATTAGAAGACTACCTATAAGTCATATACAAAAATAGAAAAATAAAATTCTATGTTGCCTACAAAAAAAGGTACATAAAATACTATTTTACATTGTCGAAAATATGAAAAAACACATATATATACCTATGCAATAGGCTATAGGACAATATGAAAAAACACATATATACAATCAAGTTTGGGTGTCCAAAGAATATTGAAAACTAGTATAGATTTCACCCAAAAAAAAAACCATGGGTTTCCATAGACGAAAATCGGGTGTTAACAAAACCACTCAAAACAACATTATAACATTTTAGGAGCGAAAGTGGGTGTGCGGTCCTTTAAGATTGGGCCAAAGCCCAATAAATTCGTGGCCAAAATCCGCGACACCTTTAGACGATGGTCAATTTCTGCCGCGAACATCTTTTCCCCACTCTAACTAACGGTTATGTAGAAAACCCTAATCACTCAAAAATTTCAAAAATCCTTCCATCACCCAATCTCTCCATTGTGATGTTTTTTTAGTTTAAACGTATTATAGTTGAAAAGTTGACAACAAATCCAGAATTAGTTAGTCCATATCCCAATGACTTTACCTTTTTTTTTTTGGACAAACAGGCAGGAGTCCAATGACAGGGGACTACAAGCAATTGAAACATCAAAGTGAACATAGCTTGTGGATACAGATTGGAAAGAAAAAGACGCTACTTCAAAAAGCCTAAAGACATCACAAACCAACCAGGATCAGTCTAACCATTTTGTGGCGGTGGGCATGGTAGGCCATCCTTGTTTAGAATGCTTGTCCAGAGAGGATGGGGGTCGGTCAACCCAGGACAAAAGAGCGCATCCTCGAGGAAGATAGCTTGGCCAAGTGATCAGCTGCCAAGTTGGTGGTTCTGGAATCCAGGACCAATGACATTGATGAAAATTACTAGAGAATTGTTTAATGGTTTTGAGAAGAGGGTATAATTGCCACCTTCCTCTCGCAATGCTTCCTTGAACACTAGAAATCGCCTCGCGTGAGTCAGATTCGATTATCACATTATTCAACCCCTCATGGAGAGCTAACTTGCAGCCTTCCAATATTGATGAAAGGGATTTTCTTAAAAGACTTGCTTCTCCAGAGAACTGAATACTATGGTGGCTGGTTGATACAGGCTTTGCGTAAAATTCTAACGTGTAATTTTAACTAGAGATAAATTGTAACAATTTCTAAATTGTTGGGTAAACAATCACTTTGGTTTGATCAGTAAGTGTACTGGATTTTGTCCACTCAATTTTGTAGGCATATAATCATCTTATATTTAATTCGTTTGCTCAATTAAGAAACATAAGGCATGTTGGTAACTTTTTCGGAGAGACGTGTTTTCTAGAGAATATTTTCAAAGAATGAAAACAAGAAAACGAATTTGAATTTTCAAGATTTGAAAATGCGTGTGGTAGATTAATTAGAAAATAAAAACAACGAAAACGTGTCTGGTAGTAGAAATTGAGAATAATATTATGTGAGTTATTTTTCAAGTGTATTTTTGCTAATTTATGTTTTTAAAAAATGTATAATTTAACAAATAAAAAATTCTATTGTTTTTTTTAAAAGCTTAAACTATCTTTATCTCCTTTCTTTTTCTTTTTTTCTTTTTTTTTTTTTTTTTTTTTCTTTTTTTTTTCTTTCTTTCTTCGTCCTCTTCTCTCCTTTCTCTTTTCTTCTACCTTCCCTCTTTTTCACTCTCACTCCTCCTTCCTTCCATGGCATGAATCCCATCAATCCACTTCTCTCTAGTTCCACTAATTACTGGTTGTGGCAATTAGCTTGGGTGGTGATGGTGGTATGTGGGGACTAACTTGTCTTAAGGGTGTAACCACAAGGCACTCAAGTGTACTCAACCAACATGTCAACTAATTACAAGTACCAAAAAAGAAAAAGAAGGGAATATAAATATAGAATTAGTCGGTTTGTGATGTGCTGTCGACAAGGGTATTGTTTTAAATGGTATTAGGTATGTTAAATATGAATTTATTATTTAAATTTTAAAAACGTTTCCAAATTAATTCCTACATCCATTTGGAGATATTTCCAAATTCAACGTGTGTCATTAGTTACCATCCAATTAAAAAAAAATTCTATATTGGTTCCTACATTAATATACAAAATACAATAATCGATTAGTTGGGGGTATTTTAGGAATTTAAAAAGTACAATAAATTCGGTAACTTGCTGAATTGGATTCTAGTAATCGGATTTTATTTATAAAAAATAAAAATAATAAAGAGATGGGTTGTCGTTGAGGAAAAATGACTTTGAAGGTGTTAAGCTAAATTTACTATAATTTTTTGGGATTTTTGTAGAAATGTCTCATGAACTTATACCTTAGTTTCAATTTGTCACCTTAAAGAAAAATTTAAGAGAAATGTCATATTAATTTTTCAAAATCCATGATTTGTCATCTAATTTTAATACCATCTAATTTTTCCTCCATTTTAAGAGTATTTTAGTCTTTCCATTTTTAAGGAAAAAAAAATGAGAGAACAAAGAGATTCTCTCTCTTCCTTTCCATATTTTAAAATAACCTTTTCACTTCTTTTGAGTGTTGGAGTATGCATAGTCACCTCATCACTTATGGCATGTTTACTAATCCGGAATTGAATTATGGGGAATTGAATTGAGGATGAATTGAATTGAGGAGGAGTTGGATTGAGGAGAATTATATTCTGGATTCCTAATGAAGTTGTTTACTAAACCATATGGATTGAGGGGAGTTAGATTCCGAATTCATATTGAAGTTGTTTACTAAACCATATGAAATTGGGGTATGAGTGGTACTAATTACTAAAATGTCCTCATTTTTTGGTTAAAGTAGACGGCATATTTGGAATTTTGAAAATTGTGTGAGGATATAATGGATAAAAAAGATGAATTCCTAATGGGTGAATTCTCCATGAATTAGATTACCACCTCTTATTCAGGAATTGAATTCCTAATTTTGTGTGGGTCCCGCTTACTTTTCAATTCCTAGATGTGAAGTAAACACATGAATTCTCCATAGGTGGAATTCAATTCCTTAATGAGAATTCCAATTCCTGATTAGTAAACATGCCATTAATACATAGCGAAATAAATTGTGAGAATCATGTATGTCGACATAGAAGTTACAATTACAAAGTATTTGAGATTTTGGTCGAAATTTATCATTCTCAGTTTTTTTTTTTGGTTTTTAGTTTTGACAAAATTGGCAGTTACAGTCTTCGGATGTAATTTTAATGAGGTGATGGACTCTCAAAAACGTATTGCATGGTTGGTGTTTTAAATTGTATGGTAAAGTGAATATATGCCTGAGATGTGCCCATTTGTCTTTACTTGAAGGAAAGAAAAATAATAGTTTTTTTTAAAATTGGAAATGCCCATTGTAATAGTTTTGGTTGGACAGCCAAATCTTGGGTTTCAAATCTCCATATAATATCTTTAAAATAAAGGAATTTAGATTTCACCCTCAGATAGGATTTGTTTTTTCAAAAAAAGAAAAAATTAATGTTGTACAGACTGAGGTAATTAGCTAGCAGTTGACCCAAAAAGAGAAGAAGGGGAAATTAGGCTGGCTAACTTTTACATAGGAAGGCAGGGTGTACTGTGGGTTTGTCTTGGGGCCCACCCAAATTAAAATTCACAGCACCGTTGGCATACAATACATAATATGTAAGTTTATATATATATATATACACATTCTTTCTATACAAAGTATTTTGAAAATGGGTGAGTTGGTCGAATGTTGTTTTGGAATGGGTGCGTTAAGTGTTTTCGTGAGCAGCAATGGTTGTGTTAATTATTATATTTGTGGTCTGAAATTACTATGTTTATAAAATTCCTAAAATACACCAATTTTCTTAAAATACCCTTTAATGGACATCAAAAGAAATGAATAGGTGGAATCCAAGTCTGTCACGTAGGCAATTAATGAAAAGTTTGATGGTGAAGTTAACACTGGAATCATATTGCAAAAAATTAAAAAGATTAGGGTACTTGATTGCTAAAATTGAGAGTACAGGGGCAAATATACCTTAAGGGTGAGAATTTAGGGTACTAAATTGAGATTAACCTTAGAATTAGAATATCAAATCAGTTTGATAAAGATTTTTAATGTAAATCTTAGCTGAATTAATATTTGATGAAAGGGTCAAAATTTGGTTGCAAAGAAGCAACCCCTCAAAATGGAATCCTTTTATGATAATTGTTTAAAAATATTAGAGTATGTGACATTAGGGAAACAGTTTACATAATTAGTATTCAGTTAATATGAAGAAAAAAAAAGATTTAACTTTCAAATTACCAGCATCTATTATGAAACTACACTAAACAAACATGTTTTGTTCAACTCAAAAAGAAAAATTGGCAGAGTCAACATATTTCTGCAAGTTTGGGCCGGAAGACACTAATTTTTCAAAAATACCCTCTTTATTATGATAAGGATTTTTAATGTAAATTGGTACAATGAGGGCTAAGCCCATATAACAACTAAACATAAATCAATCTATGCCTTAAAAGGTCATCCCTGTCATCTTGAAGGACACCAATAATACTACAAGAGAGTCAGCAGCAAAGTTAACCTCCCTATAAACATGAAAGATGTTGTAGTCCCAGGAACTCTTCCAACACGCTCTGCATTTATTAAGTTTTAAATCTCATGCAAATTATGTCTAATTTCTTCTAATTTCGTCCAAAATACTCCTTCACACAATTGAAACCACAAGGACAAAAGTGAAAAATCCAACAAACTAGAGAGACCAAAAGTGATTTGGCCTTCACTTATTATTAGGCAATTCACGTGTGGCCTAGATGCAAGTCACATAGTGTTTTGGCATCCATATATAGACGGACCTAGAATTTTAAAAATGGAATAGGCTAATCCACAAACATAAATATGAAGAAGTCAATGGGTTTAGTCCAGTCAACTGGTTTAGTTCAAACAAGACTTCAAATTTAGGGCTTCAGGAAACAGTATTACGGAGTTACACAGTTTAGAAAGAATACGATAAAAATATGTCGTAGGAAGGCAAGGATTGTCTTGAGGCCTATCCAAATTAAAATTCACAACACCGTTGGCATACGATACATAATATATATAACACATCCTTTCTATACAAAGTATTTTGAAAATGGGTGAGTTGGTCGAATCTTGTTTTGGAATGGTTGGGTTAAGTGTTTTTGTGAGCAGCAATGGTTGTGTTAATTATTATATTTGTGGTCTGAAATTACCATGTTTATAAAATTCTCTTTGAAAAGCTCTTTTGTTCAATTTTGGTAAAATAATGATATACAACAAAAAATGATACGTAATGATACCAAAGTGTCGTGTTTATTGTATTTGATTTGAGATTTTTCCCAAAAAAAATTAGTAGTGGTTTCAAATTAGAGTTGTATGGTGTATGGATCCTTAGATAATCGTTGTAATTTCTACCATATATAATATACCTATACCATATATTTAAGATAATCTTTGTAATGTCTTTCATGTTTCCACCAAAAAAAAAAAAGTGTCGTGTTTACTTGACTTTTCTCAATACTCATTTTACTTCAAATCACTGATCAA